>JANHGL010008493.1:0-19289 GCA_024611195.1 Ceyx melanurus
CAGTGGAATAAGCTCCCCAGGGAGGGGGTTGGGGCACCTTCTCTGGAGATATTCAAGGAGAGTTTGGACAAGGCTCTTAGCAGCCTGTCTAGTTGAAGGTGTCCCTGCTCACTGCAGGGGGCTGGACTAGATGACTTTTGGAGGTCACTTCTGGCCCTAAACATTCTATGACTTTATGATTGCATTTTCTTCCATTTTGACAAAGCACATTTCTCATTAATTTTATATCTGAGAGCAAAAAACAACTCATCGGTTGAAAACCAGTAGAGTTAGAAACAAACACATCTTATTTCATTAAGGGGTGAATCTTGTGAAAACAGCACTCAAGTCTTGTGTTGAAATTAACTGGACTACATGAATAACTATGGATATAAATATTTTATGTTTTGAGTGTTTCTAAATTCTGTTGTTCTCTGTATTTACATATTTAGCTCTAAGAAGCTACATAGATTAAACTCTATGACCTGTACATTCATGACATTGGACATCTGCTCTCAGAAAGTGGGAAACTTGTAGCCATTATTTCTATCTTCCCTGATCTTTTCAGAGCAAGCAAAGAAATGGCAGCACGGTAGAAACTTTTTTTTTTTTTAAGGGCTACTATTACTAGTTGCTCTATCAGTGAAGCCACATGCTTCTGGGAAAGTCCTTCTTTATTTGTAAGTATAAAGTCCAGCAGACTACCTCTCCTCATTGGTTCATGTATCATTTTTGTCAAGAAGTTGTCATCAATGGTCTCCTAGAATGTCCTTTTACCCTGATGTGTTGTCCCTCCAGCAGACATTGGTATGGTTAAAATCCCACATGAGGACCAAGGTTTGTGAATGCAAAGCTGCTTCTGTAGATGGCCTCATCTACCTGTTCTTCCTGATCAGGCAGCCTATAGGAGACATCCGTTAATTACAGTGTCTCCCATCCTGTAAGATCTCAGCTTGCTCATCACCCATCCCCAAGCAGAGGTCCAGCTACTTCCTCCTGCAGCACTCCAGTCCTGTGAGCCATCCCACCTCAACTCCATCATCCCACCAAGACTACAGCCCTACATGTGCAGATCTCTAATTCATCACGCACATCCCCCATACTGAACGTATTAGCACTTCAGAGGCTTGGGCATGTGGATTCTCCAGAAAAAGTCCAGGAGGACGCTTCCTTGCTTACATGCAGATGCTCATGGTAACTCTGCTTAAGCCCTGTTGTGTTCCAGTCATTTGCATGACCTCAGGCCCTTGCAGAAGACCCAAACAGCACAGTACAGGTTTCTTGTTTTTTTTTTTTGCATAGGCCCTGAGTAAAAAGTCCCAAAGCCTCCAGTAAAGACTTTGCCAGACTACTTGCAAGCCACACCCGAAGGATCTGCCTCACTACTGCATTTCAGAGCTCTACCCTGTTCACAGTAGTCACTGAGCGTTTGCAGTAAAAACTCCCAATGCCCATATGTGGCAAGCATTTGCTGTTTACATAGCCATTAGCCAATCTTTCCAGAAGATTTCTTTCTTGCATGCCATTTTCTTACTCGGGTTACAAGTGCAAAAAACAGAGGCCTGTAGTAATATGTTTTAACAGGCAAAAACTCAAACATGAAGTCACAGCCACGATTTTTTTTTTCAGCTGTGCTTTTTAGTGTAGTCTTAGGGCAAAAGAAAAAGCAGTATTTTTACTTTTTTTTTTTTTCTGCTCTCAGTGTAACATTTAGTTTAAAAGATCTTTTCTTCAGGCTGCCATCTACATTTAGAGTAAGATTTAATGAAGAATTACATTGCTTAATGATGCTTTGCAGAGCTTTGATTGATAGATTCAACCTTCCCATAGTCATATGACAAATGAGTGGAATAAAGGGTGACTAGCCTTCCTATCTGATCTCTGCATGCTCTGTGATGTTCATGCCAGCCTTAGCAAAACTCCTTTTTAAGATCAGTCTGGAAAAAAAGTTAAAAAAATGCCAGAGCCTATCACAAACTATTGTATCAAAGAAATATGCAAATCTTTCCTCGTTCCATATTCTCCTTAGCCTCCCACTACAATTATAAAATTACAGGGTATTAATAGAAACTAAATAAAGCACTCTGAAAAGACAAATTCCAAAGATGCAAAATTCAAATGCCAAACAGAGAGCATGCAATTAGGTTCTTAAATAATTCTTATCACATTTCATGCTAATATTAGCACTTAAAAAAAAAACAATAGAAAACTGCAATATTCCCAGAAACATTCCATTGAAACAGCATCGAGAAGCATGGAACTCTGGATGAATTCTTGTATTTTGATGTTATGCACAAATAACATTTATCTCTGTTAAAATAGTAAAAAATAATATTGCACTCCAAAAAGGATTAGTAATATTTATGTGGTGATGCTGAGAAAAGACCAATGCAAGAGCAAAAAAATTAGTCTTTTCTGTTTAGATTTTCCAGAGAGCACAAATTAGCACAAACTTTTAATTAATTCAGCTCTTCAAGTAAGTACACAGCAGTGAGCATGAATCTCTCCTCATTGCTTTTTAAAACCTTTATGTCTATCCAGGTCCCATAGTCTTACAGATTTTAATGGCCCTAATGAAGAAAAAGAGCATTGTTATTCAATTTGACTCATGCAGATCTCCATTCAGAATGACAATGTCGCCATTCACAATGCTATTGTTAGAGTTATGTCATCCTTTCTATTTTAAATCTTGGTTTACAGGAGTTTTTGAACTTGCCAGTTATTTATCTTTCTTGAATATTAGGCTTAGCAAATAAAATTGGTCAGTTGGTTGGTCAGTCTGTCTGTTATCTACAATTTACATTCATGTAGTACACTGTGCCCAATGACAGAATCATCAATTTGATGAGTTATCCAGAATATCACTTTATGCAGCTCAAAATCACAGTTGCTCTAAAAAAGTGGGGTTTGGCAAGTGATTTACTCAACATGCATTTGGGTTTTCTGGTAATAAAAAGAATCTAATTTAGTATTTGAGGTTTAAATATTTACTTCTTAGGACTTCTGTTTCTTTGCATATCCAAAGATGCATTTCCAAGATTTTTCTTACCCAGAATGCATATAGAATGATGTATCACAAACTGAGCAAACATTTTTGCTTTATAGTTGATATATTATATTAAGCTATATTGCCATAACCATGAGCATATTCTTCTTTGTAGATGATCCCACAGTAGAGCAAGTTCATTAAAATCAAGATTATATTTTTGCACAACTGCAGATGTACAAATTAGAATTCAGCTTGCCAAGTTACAGAAGGGAAGACAAAGGGAATACAGGTCTCATTGTGTTTGCTAAGTAAAAAAAAAAAAAAAAAAAAAAAAAAAGAGTGAAAGCCAGTGCATTTCAGGAGGAAGTGTAGGATTCCTAAACAGTGTGAGTATCATTTCTCATCGATCATCTTGACCATTACGCAGGTCCTTGTGAGGATACTCTTGAGGGCAGCCCTAGAAGAATGAAGTTTTGGTGTACCACATGCACCACATCTGTGCACTACCTCCATAGAGGTAAATATCCCATCTTCTTGTTTACATATTAGAACTGCTGTGGCCTCAGAGAAAGGGCATCTTCTGTAACTGGGGGTGCCAGATTGCCATCTATGAAGAAAGTCAACACATCTACAATACAGCTCAACCCTCACACCTTCTACATCCTATGTACCCACAGGCTTTTCTTTAGCTAACCCAAACAGCCCATCTGCCTTGCATGCTGTTGGAATGTGAAGAACTCTTCTGTTCCATAAAGCTGATGGCTATGCTGTTGCTCCTACATATTAATGGAGCTTGAATGGCTTCCTCAGATTTAAATCTTTGCTCCCATGTGTATTGGTAACCCCAGAATGGATTTTCTGCATTCTAAATGGGCTATGATCCAAACCAGGAATTGACCTGGCATTAGATGCCTACTCAGCATGATTCATATATTCACTTTAGGGTACACGTTTTGCAGCAACTTACACCAAGAATAAGATGGACCAGGAATGAAAGTTGGGTATTAGCTGAGCATCCTCGGCAGTGCAGCTCTTAGAGATTGATTATATATATATATACAAGAAAATAATGCTTTCTAAATGCTGGACCAACTGCTGGGAAAAATTGGAAGGTAAGAGAAACAGATGGTTCTCTTTCAGGCAAAGGGAGACTGAAGGGAGACAGTAGGATTGAGAGCAAGTGAAAAAAAACCTACTATCTGAACTCCCCTCATCTTCATCTCTTCCCACTCTTTTCTCAGAAGAACTAAATAATTCAAGTTTGGAATAATTAGTATGACTGCAGAAGTCACTAAAGGACTAGCAGAGCCTGGAGAAAAAGCTTCCAGCCTGTAAGAACTGTGCTTATGGTGCTATGCTTGGCCCACTCAAAATGCACAGTAAGTGAAAATGGGCTTCTAGAAAAAAAATAATTACTTATTGGTTTAGGCATAGATCTGTGCTCTGGAGCTGACACCAGAGATAAGATTAGTTAGAGAATTCTATACCTTCCTTCATTTAAGAGGTGCCTACTAATGGAGATTTAAATAATCTCTCTTCCCTGAAAATTATTTTTAATATCAAATAACCAATATATCAGCTATTTTACAAAATTGTGTTTCTATACATATAGCTGTACCAAGTACACATATCAATAAAGGTGTCTGATTTGATTTACTAATCAGAAAGTTTAACCATGATTTCTTGCTCTAAAAGGTGATCACTTTAAGATTACCATTGCAGAAGCAAAAGTTTCCCATTTACTAGCTGGCAGTATAGTCAGAATATGCTTTTGAGCTGACTAGAGCTATTATCACCTGTCAGCTATTTAGAGCTCCTATTAAGTTAGAGGATAGACCCGCACTGAGTCGGGGAAAACTACATCTGCTTCCAGACATCAAACTGACATTTCCTGGAAAGAAAATGCCCCACCTGTTCACTATAGTCCTTGGAGCTGCAAATAAGGGAAGAAGACATTATTTTCAGGATAACCAACTGAAAACAGATTAATGAATATTAAAACTTTGCCACTAGATTTTTAACTCCAGTAGATTACCCAGGACTGGAAACATTCATATTATATATGGCATCTGCTGGAGACTATTCAAGAGAACAAATCAGATACAGGAATAAGGCCAGTAACAATTGCTCTACTGGGGAACACATGCCCTGAAATCAATGCATTTGTATTTTTCTAGTGGTTTGACTAGAAACTGTCTTCTCATTGACACTTAGCACTTTCTCATCATCATCAATACTTTATTGATCTATAAGTCTATTAATACCAGAGCCTAGTTTTATGGGACCTAGCAATGAAAATAAATGCAGGTATGCAGCTTCTTTTGTCTCTGTGGATAATTTGTCATATTCACCAGTCAGTATTCTGCTATCATCAGGAACTCAAACAATCGGATCACTAAAATAATTGGTTCCAATTTCTTAATTTGAATCATATCTTCTGAAATGTCTTTCTTGGTAAGAAAGGAAGGAGTTTGCTAAGCAACAGATTCATCATTTCTTCTTGTGACTGAAACCCTGAGAGCCGTTATAAATACCAGAAAGTAGAATGTCTGGGCCACAGAAGATACTCAGCAATCTGCTTCCTGTTACATTAAAAATTTCCATTGGCAACAAATGAAACAGAGGTAAGCAATGTTTTGCCTATAGTATCCCAAGAAAATGAAAGCAGGCTTAGAGAGCATGTAGTTTATACTGATTTCAAAGATTAGCAATACATTCACTAAATATTTTGCATATTTATAAACAATTTAATTTAAAAACTTTACAGAAAAAAAACCCAAACAAATGTATTTGTGAAAACTAGTTCTCTAACCACTTAGATCAGGCAAAAAGAAAATAAATAGTAAATATGCTTCAGAGCCAAAAAAGTAACATTTATAAAATTTTTACTTTTATAAAATATAACTCACTCTTAGGGGTTTAGAAATCAATGTTGCTGACAATTTTCATGTTCTAAGAACTGCAAGTATAAATTGCAGATGTGACAGTACCAAAATTCTTGCCTGTACACATGAAACTACATTTGTGTTAAGTGAAAAAGTGATTTTTAAAATAAAAAGCCTCTCTAGCACAATGACCTTCACCCTTCACACACACACACACACACACACACACACACACACGCTTTGTTTGCTTAAACTTATGATGAGGACACTAAGCTATCTCCAAATATCTATCTGGGAAGTAATTTTGATGTTAAAAAAAAATTGGTATTTTGAATCCCTGTCTTGCTTAGAGCTTCACCATTCTGAGTATCGTGTCCTTTAACTGTAAAACTGCAGTTTGGTTTCTAAGGGTTTTTTTCTTAGGGTTCTAAGAGTTTTCTGATCTGATTTCAAGGTTACACTTGTATCATTCCCAACAGAATTGAAATACAGCTCCTTTTGCTGTGGCATTCCAAAGCTTTTAAGTTATTAAAATTGTATGTCTTTGCATATTTGCTATAGATATAATACAGTGCAGTAATTTCTCAGAGGCAGTTATGGTTCTCTGAAGTCAAGGCTTTGTTGCAGCCAGTAAAGTCAAATCTGACTGCCTTTTGGAATTTACTCAGAATTTTCTTCTGCTGTCTACCCTGAACTGAGAAAAAAAGTCAGCAAACTGGTTGATTTGCTGATTGCATTTCTGTGTTAGTAACCAAAAAAGCTGAAACTTAAATTTTCCTTTTGTATGAAATGTTTTAATATAGGCACTAAAGGATAACATGGCGTCCCTGCTCTAGCAGTTCTTCATAAAGAACTGCATACATTTTACTCTTCTATAGGAATTAAAAAATCCTTATTCAAGGGAGCTCTCAAATAGTAGATAAGAACTATAACAAACCCCACATATTTTGCTAGCATTGCTAATGAATGGACTGGCTTTCCAGCATTCTGGTTCATTTTGCAAGCAAAAATTATTTTCACTCCTCTTTTTGTTTTTGTTTTTTTGTTTGTTTGTTTGTTTGTTTGTTTGTTTGTTTTGTTGGGGTTTTTTTATGTAGCACAGATTTCTGCATGTAACTGTTGGGACACAAATGACCTCCAGAGTATTTGCAGAATAGGATAAATATTTCTTGTCTGCCATGAATTAATCAACAGTGTTTCTCAGAACTTTAATACCCTAATTCAAGGGCAGAATTCCAGCTAGATTCATACTGGAAATCTTTATGATCTTTTTGTAAGATCCTTGCAGACTTATAAGATCCTATGATTTTATAAACTCCCTAACAAAGGCTAACTTGACTCTGGATTTCAATTAGATTACATGTCTGGACCCAGCAGGTTGATAAGTAACTTCACTTATTAATGTATTTGCAAATTTAAAACCAAAAATCTCTTCATGATACTATTTGATGACCATTCCTTAGAAAGGACTATATATTGTTTCATGATAAGCAGCAAATGACAACCTAGTAATAAACTACAGTTAAGAAAAGAACATACAAATACTTTTGGCTGTTATCTTTGAAATATTTAAATTTTTTGTTCGTTCACAAAGAAAACATGATACTTCAGTTAAGCAGAACTTTAAAAAAGTGACGGCTTCATTAAATTTTTTCTATTCTATTTTGAAGGGTTTTAAATTTTTGTTTTAAATACATTGAAGAAGATTTTCAAACAAAAGAGTATCACCAAAGAATACTGACGTCTTTCACTCAGATGATGATGAAAAAGGGATGTTGACTACTGCAGTCAAAAAATATTTTAAAACAGTAGCTTCACTTCCTTAAACAGTTTGATATGATAAAATGAATAAAAATTATATATGTATAATGTCCATATATTATATATTTAAACATAAGAGCAAGTATGTATATACATATATATATATACACACAGATCTCTACACTTCTCATTATTGAAGTCTTTTGGAAAGTTTGCTCTTAGCAGATGTTCAGTTTCTTTTCAAAAAACAACGAAAAAAATGATAACACTAATATTAGGCCTCACAAGTTGCTATGAATTATGCATTACATTTAAGAAATATCAGTTTAGTCAAGTAGATGTAGTAAAGTTCAGAAATTATCCTACATCTGCATTTCTAGGATTCCAGATAATCCTACAACAATTAAAAATGGTTCAGGTTTGACACTGAATTCATGCTCTGAATAATTTGAGTTCTTAGAGTCATTTTTTTTATAATTCCACCTTGGGCATGTCTCTGCATCTTTTGAGCAAACCTGCAGATGAAAAAGGTTGAGTAATGCAAAGGCTATTTGAAAGTCAATATGAAGTCTTCATAGTCCATTACTTGTGTTTCACGAGGATCAGTTAATCAAATGAAGAAACAGAAATACAGCTGTGAGCTTTAATTGACTAGTCAAAAACATGCATAGAGGTTGGATTTCAAACTCCAACTTTACAATATGATGGATGAAATTATAGAAAACTGCAGCCCCTCCAAGAACCTCTTAAACACAAAATTAGACAAGGGTCGACTGTTCTCAAATTATTGGGTATATTCATTGCTAAATTATTACCAACCCAAGTGCCGCATTCACATAATCATATGAGAACAGGACTAGCAGGGATGTGACATCTCCATTTTGCCACCTTCAACAAATTTCAAACACTGTTTTTCGCTTTTCATGAAATAAAATTCTTCCTTTCTAAGCACTCAAGCTGTCATTTCCAATATTTTATAAGGAGTTCTAGGCTGACTTTTACTTCAGTTTCCTTGGTTATCCAACACAGATCAGGAAGCTAAGGAGTGCTCTAATGCAAAATGCCACATCATAAAAGAGCCACAATTCTCACCCTAAGTGAGGCACTAAGATGCCACTGCATTATGAGTTCTACAAACAGCCATGTGAATATGCAGTTTCTCTGTCCTGCTGCATACCCTGCAAACATTTAGAAATTAAAGGCCCTGCAGTAGAGAGCCTGAGCTTTCATTTGTGAGTCCAAATGCTGCATTTCAATATGCTTTTACAGATGGATTTCCAATCCCCCAAACTAGAGCAAGCCGCACTGCCGGGCTGAGACAGAGGAAGAAACAGCTTTGCAAAAATGCAGGGGGAAAAAAAACATAAACATAGAGTAGATATTGCTGGTCTAGCCCACTGGGCATATATTGTTGGTCACAGCATGGATCTGACACTGTGGGGTATATTTACAGCATGGGGCATGGAGAGCTATACACACAAACAATCGTGAGAACAGTGTATTTTTTTCTTATGTGAAATGCATTGAAAATTGACCCTGTTGGGATGTAAATGGGGAATTGGATTGTTGTGGAAATTTTACTGGTTTGTGAGCTTTTCAAGTGTTGAATTTTCTTTTTAAGTGATCAAAAGTGTCTTTGAGTCACAACAGTCAAAGATGGCAAAGACCACATATTGCTCTAATTCTGGTCTTCATGACATCTTGCAGAGATTAATGTTTGAAAGATATTATTAGAACTTTTTATTCCTTTATCCCAAACTGACACCATATGAAAAGCTTGCCTTGATAGCTCTTCAGTATCTTCTCTTTTTATTTTTAAAGCTATACCATGTAAATTACACTGGGAAAAATCACATCAAAGTTAAAAGAAAGAGCTTATATGCACTACATACAGGCATTTAAACACCTGCCATATCATCTCTTGCTCAGGTAGTAGAATAATCACTCTACCCCTTGAAGTATGAGCACTTCACCATTTCAGTTTACATTGCATCCTCTCTGCTTATTTATTTCCCCATGGAATTGCTGAGTGCATGTTTACAAAGCTTCTTCTCACAAGCACTATAAACCAAAAAAATAATACAATTCTCCTAATCAGTAGGACGTGGTACTTTCAGGGCCGCCTTATCACAGTTCAGTCTAGCAGTAAAATGAAAAGTTGATGGAATTGTGTCTGTTCTGAATATTGCCAGGAAACCATCCCTGGCAGAGATTCTTGACACCCGTGAGATAGCTAGTGATGAGTAAACAGACTGCTGTGGGCATACACCAGCATGTCATAAGGGACTGATCTACATCACTGCTGAACACTTCCATTGACATCTAGAGGTTGTTCTAGTAGACAGTGGGTTTCTAAGTTAGTTTCTCAAGGAAAAGCTTATCTTCAAAAACCTTTTGCAACCTCACTTCTCCATTTGAATTAACCACACTAAGACCATTTCTGTACTATCAATTTTGATAATTCAAGGTATATCATTCCAATAAGCACAGTGCTATTACATTCTTGTGGTGTTGCTTCTTTGTTACATTAAAACATTGAAAAGTCTTAGTTTGCAGCAAACTTTCAGTATGCTGGTTCCATAGAAGAACAAGACTTTTGAAATAAAGTAAAAATTCTTTAACTATCAAAAGGAAATGTTTTACCACAAACCTAAGAGAGCAAAGCTGACTCCATACAATCATTGACAGTCTTATACAGATTAGCACTTATTTCAAATTGATCACACAGCAAAAGTACTGCTCAATCACCCATAACATTATTTAAATAAGGAAATCATGCCTTCACCTAAATGCACATCAGAAAAATTAATTTGAAATACTGTTCAATTTTCAAATACCAAAACTGGGATATATGGAAAGCTGAAATGTTTGAAAACTTACCAAAGCAACAGTATTCTATGTGAATTAAACATTCCCAACTCTTAATCAGTAAAGCAATCTGAATACAAGAGCCAGCAAATAAATTGAGTAGGGCGATGCATTTTCATATACTCATTTTTCAAGGGAAAAATTAGTATTATCTTCCATTTTCTAGTCACAGTGAAGATTACTCATCCTTAAAAGAGATGTTAGCACACTACTCACCGGTAATGTAAGAGCAATAATAGTTGGTATAAGTGCAGAAGTGTTATGAAAACATGCCTTGTATATCAGTGATAAGAAAAAACACAATTGTATTTCAAACAATTTAAAAGCTTAAGCCCTGCTTATTTAAGCATATGTAGAATTTTTATACTTAGATTGGAAATTAACGGTACACTGCACCAAAAGCTCTAATTTACATATATGGTGTAAATGTATTCCTATGGGAACTTCCACTTCTGAATTAAATGCAATCACAGATAAAGGCTTATTTATCTTGGCTTAGATTTTTACCAAACAGGATAAGCCCTGCCTATGAATGAGTTGGTAAGTGGGTGTTCACAGCTCACTGCATCCCAGAAGTCACAGAAACAGACACAGTAAGAAAAAGAAAAAAGAAAAAAGAAAAAAAAAAAAAAAAGAAAGAAAAGAAAAAAAAAAGATGATGTATGAATCTTGTATTGTTTATGAGCATTAATGGTGGAGCATACAATAAATTTCCTGGACTATCCAGATCTAAAGTGCTTATTGGAAGAGGAGTTTCTGAGCTACAGAAAGTCCTCCTTCAACGTATTAATCTCTTTTCAAGGTAACTACTGCATCTCTCTCATCAACTAGTTTAATAACTGCTGTAACTTAAGAAGATACAATACTCTGGTCACTGAGCAAAAAAAACTCGAAAGCACTCCAGAAGTAGAACTTATCATATACGTCATAATCTCATTTGAAGATCTTTTTTCGTCTCCTCCACTATTCTTGTCTATATTATGATAAAAATCTGACAGACCAATATGCCATCAAAGATCTGAATAAGTATTTTATATAAAAAGCCATTATCTAGAATACTGTCTATCATGAGGAGAATATATAAATACCCCAAGTCCTGACATTCCAATAATGTCACAAAAATATCACCTGTCCACTAGTGTTGTATACCAGCCTTGCTCCATTAAAATCAATGAATTTTTTAGTATTTCCAGCAGACAGGGAAGTGGCCCAAAGAAAGTGTAATTCAGCATATCATAGTATCAATTGAAGAACGGTTAAAGACAGAGCTAATAGTGCATCTGAAACAGGGAAAACCCTTTTATTTTTGCCTTAAAGGGACTTTATGGCAGTAGATAAAAATAAAAAATCCCTTTACATTTTATTTTCAATTAGAGGTTTAGAGCTGTTAAGAGTCATGAATTATTACTTATGAAAATACAGTCATGAAAAATTAGCTAAAAACAGATCCTGCAATTTAAGGTTTGAGTGAGATATAAAGTTATTTTTTGAATGATAATTTCTTCAGCATAGCAGCTTTCATGACGACACTTGTGAAAATTGATGGGAGAATGGGACTGTCTTGTTAGCACTTCAAGAATGAGCCTTAATTTCAATCCAGTGCTCTTTTCATCTGAATGCAACACTGATGTAGACTGCACAAGGAATGGCTTCCACTCTCTGACACTTATTCCTTCTTTCCACCAATCTTCTGATTTATATACACAGTGGAAAAATAATCTATGCTTGCAGACATGGATGCTTGTCTTTCAGTGTCCTTCAATTTCACAATTTTGTGCAACCTACAGAATGCTGTCTTTGGGCCACAACCTAGAAAGAGGTTTAGAACTTAAATGAACTGCAGCAAAATCCCCATGAAGTTGTGGGAGCAACCAACAAGATTTTGGCTGCTATTACCTGGAAAAGTAAGGGCAAAGGGCATTAAAAAGAGCAAATCATGGACCATTTCCCATATAGAATTTAGTCTGGTGTTCTCTCTGACTCCAGGCCTTTTACAAGGAAATATCTTTCCTTTTTAGCAAGTAAAACTTCTCTCCTGCTCACACAATCCCTGAACGTAGTCATCATCCCTTCCTCAGTACAATCATGCCCTCACACACACAAAGTGTATCTTAGACTTTGCAGTAGCACTGTACCCTCAATACTAGAACAACACAGAGAGGCTTCCTTCTCTCTTTATCCTTTTCACCTGCTTTCATTAGCACACACACTATGGATTATTTCTGCACATCCTGATTTATTTGCACACAAGTGTGGAGTTCCTCTGAAGATTACTCTGAGGCAAAAGTGGCACAAAAACAGCTCTGCTCCTGAATTTGAACCTTCAGAGAGATGACAGCTGAATATACCCTTCTTAATATTAACATACACAGCAAAACCATTACAAGTTGTGATGCTCAGTTTCTGTATTAGTAGTTTTTGTCTTGGAAACTACCAAAAACTAAGGCTTTTAAAAAAAAAACAACAAACAAACAAACAAAAAAATAGGACAAAGGTGTCCAGTTTGGAAAGATTTAATTGATTACTGTGCTAATACATCAGCTAGTATAATACACAGATGTATTCTGCAATGACACTCAGTAAATAATATGGTACAATCTTTTCTGAGGAAAGTCCAGTGATAAGCACAGATTTTCAAAGGTCTTCAAAACTCGAGATAAATCTTAAGCTTGATACTTGCTGTTTATTGATCACAAACTGTAGCACACCTGAAGTTAACCCATCAATTTCCATGGTTAAATGAAAAATTTGTTAACAGTACCCTATTAAAAAACAGAGAGCTAGAATTTCAATTAAGAGACTCTTCTCACCACACTTCATACACTGATCTTCTGCAGCAGATGATCATAACTTATTTTCTAAAATGGAACATCTCTGACATGAAAATGGAGGCTATTAATGAGTCTGATCCTGTGACTGTACCTCATGCAAGTGCTTCTGCACTCAGGAAGCATGAGTCCTCTTGAGACCAAGAAGATTTGGCACTCACAAAAGGAGGGCTCACTTGGGAACTATAGCCTTGCTTCTGTCAGCAGGAACAGTTAAAGCAATGTACATTTCTAGACATTACCTGTTTTCTAACAAGAACTATAATAACCTCTCTAGAAGCATGTCAGGGGCGAAATGGGGCAGGTTTCCCTTCTGATTAGGATGCAGCTTCAACCCATGTCCTGATAGTGACACTCAGGGTAAGAACATCTGCTGCACCCTTTAGGAAAGGGACATGATCCAAATGCCTTATATCATTGCATTGCTAACAGTCTTGGTTTTTATCCATTTGGGTTATCCCTGAACCTCTATCTGGAGGGGAAGGGATCTTTATTAACAAGGAATAAATCTCAAGGCCAATTCAGCACTGAACTTTTGATGTTTTGTTGTTATAGTTCAATAAAATCACTTTGCGTTACATTCATTTTTGTATAAAATAAAGTGAATGTCACACTTTTTTGTCATACCATTTTTATTTAACAGGGGTTTTTTTCTACACCCATTAGTTAAAAAAGTTATAACAAGCCAAATCATTAATCAAAATGAAAAATGCTGTACTCCTTGAACAAGGAAAGGGGAGTCTAAATAGAATGTTCCTGCTCTTAAATTAATGGAACTATCTTACATTTAATATTTTCTCTTAAGTAGTTATGCAAGCACTCCAAGATCATTAATGAAGAAGTACAGAATAACAATTTACAGCTGAAGGGCAAACCTGCTAAAAAGCATTTCAGATTCATGTCATCGAGTGATACAATTTAGGAAAATAAATGTAAGGATCATTGATCTCCGATATCATAATTAAATGTATATAACACATGACAAGGAGAAAGGACAACAAAGTTCATTAAAACTTGACTTAGAACCTAAGATGCAAGACTAATCAAGCAGATGTACTACGGAATTGTCAGGTTTATAAACAAGAAGCATTTCCATGTTAAAAAAAAAAAAAGAAAAAAGTAATGGTTAATAGTTATTATTTATAAAGACAGTTCATTTGTGTGCACCATTCTGAAGTGTACCATTGTCCGGTTCATCTTCTGGTATTGTGATATGTTTCATTTCTGTCCCCTAGAATCACTGACAGCAGTTCAGTTGTCTTTTGTAAATCGAGCTCTCACCATCCAGAAACTACTACACAAGTTCCTAGCATTCTTCCTAAAAAAAAAAAAAAAAAAAGAAAAAGTAGAAAAGATCTGCCCAGGCTTTCTGAAGTAATGCAATAACTTATCTTTTTAATATACATTTATTGCAACAAAAGAAAATTCACAGAAATCAGATGGAATTCATCCCAACAAGCTAATGGAACTTGCAGAAATAGTTTTGGAGCCATGGACTATTATTCTTCAGAACTAATGGAGAACAGTCAAGGTCTCAGAGCTGGGAAATGACAAACCATATTACATTTTTTTAAAGAGAAAAAGTAAAATCTAGCCAACCTACCAGAGGAATTATAGAAGACAGGAGTCAAATGTGAATTGTCAAGTTAACTAGCAAAGTAGTCAGTCTGCAACCTGCTACAAAGGCTTACTGAAAGGTGGGGGATAAACAGCAGAAACAGGAATTGGTAAAGACAAAAAAATGTCTATGACAAATATTATTGAATATGGGCCTCCTGCTTAGTGCTATTTCTAACACTCAACACCTTAGTAAAACCAGGCTGCCTTAAGACACTTTCACATTTGCCAGCAAGTACAAGAGTCACTTTTTATCAGACTACAGGAGGAGCAACCTACTGGTCTCATTCCTCATTTCTTCCCAGCTCTCGAGCAGAAAAAGTTTATTCTGGTAATGCCCCTGGTATGTTTGTTCTGGTAATGTTATTCAAACATTTTACAACATTAGGCCGCATTGCATCTGTCAAATACTAGGCTTTAAATCACATGCTAAGTACACTAAAAAGACTTACAACATGTAACAGAAGATGGAATATAGATCCATCACACTTGAATGGGAATATTCCCATATAGGGATTAGGTCTACAGTCTCATCAGCTATAAAAACAGTTTATGAACCAATTGCCAGGTTTTGATTTGCAGTGGTTTAGGAAGGTCACTTCCCTGACAGTTAGAAGAAGCTTCTCATGTTGTAAATCAAACAATAAAAATCTATTCCTCTTTGTTCCCACAGGACATGGGAACTAGAATCCAGCAAACATAGACACACACGGAAGAGCCAGGTTTACCAGGAAGCAGTAAAAAAAAAACAAGCCCAAAATGATTCCCTGTTCAATTCGGCCCTAAAGTATTTGGATAAAAAATTAGTTCATCTTTTCCAGAATACATCATGAAGTTCCAGAAAATAAATTATTGTCTACATCTTTAACAAATGTGTTTGTTCGCTGTGTGTTTAACAAAGATGTGTTTTGAAAAAAAAATCCAACAGGTGAACTGTTCTCATTTTTTAAGTTCCTTTCTTATAAGAACACACATGACATTTTATGAACAGACAAACCTTTTTACTTTTGCTTCTTCATAATCCATAGCCTGTGTTATGGCCTGTCACAGCTTCCTGTTTATGCCACAAGGAAATTCTATATGGGGGCACTCCGTCTGAACTAGAGACTCAGATCTTGACTCTTCCTCTGCTGATATATAATGGTAGAAAAAAAAAGTGTATAGGGAGCACCTTTTGCAAAATGACAGAGAAAAAAAATAATTTGCTTATTATAAGCCACTGAGGCAGACCATCCCATACATAAGGAAAGTCACAAACCAGAAGGAACACAGACTAGGCAGATTTATACTGCTGCTAACTGTTGATGTTAATCTTTTATCCCGTTCCACAAGCAGTGAGTGAGTGTTCTCCTTGCAAGGACTAGAGCAATTGCACTGTAACTCTGTAAAACAGAAATGCTTTCTATTGATGGAATCAGTTCTGTATCACTTGACTGTAAGAGTCACAGCGGCATGTTTTACTTTCATTATTTCTTCCTGCTATTCATACATTTTCTAGCTTTTATAATTTGGAAGACTTCACCTCTGTTAGCTATACTGTATTTTGTGAGAACATCTAAAAACTGCAGAGATATGTATGTCTAACAATTATTCTAATACACATTAATAATAACAGTTATTTTTAATGTAAGATAATAAGCTGGAATGGTTAAAGATGATTAGAATGACAAATAATACACTAACCACAAGAAATCATGCTTGATTTGCTTACCATGAGTGCTACATCTCTTTAGAAAACTATATAGTTATATGTTTGTAAAAATGTATCAGTTACTGCTTGCTTTTTTTTCACTTTTATAATTATTCTCATTCCAGATTTTATTTTTTCTTAAAGCATTATGCCTTTGCTCTGTTTGGAAAACACAGGGTTGCTTTTAAATATATCCTCTGTATTTTCTGAACTGATTTCAATCAAACGCAAGGAATTGCCATTTCACCCTAATGAAGCAGCTACTCTACGTGTTACTTGCTTCAGAGGTAAGAAACCAACCCACATCTGGTACCTCACACTACATTTTGCATTTAATTTATAAACAGAAGAAAGAAAAAAAGTAGAAGCAAAAAGATCTACTAAAAAGAAATGTAAACAGGAATGTACAAGAGATCTAAACTGATTAGACTAATATCCATGAAAAACATATGCAGGTTAGGCTGGAATATCAAAAGTACAATTTGTTAATCACAGAATGACAGAATGTTAGGGGTTGGAAGGGTCCTAGAAGATCATCTAGTCCAACCCCTCTGTCAAAGCAGGATCACCTAGACCAAGTCACACAGGAACAGATCCAGGCACGTCTTGAGCGTCTCCAGAGATGGAGACTCCACAACACCCCTGGTCAGCCTGTTCCAGAGCTCTGTCACCCTCACTGTGAAAAAGTTTTTCCTTCTATTTACCCTAAACCTCTTGTGCTCCAACTTGCTCCCATTGCCTCTTGTCCTGTCATTGGATGACATTGAGAAAAGTCTGGATCCATCCTCCCTACACTCACCCTTAACATATTTATAAACATTAATGAGGTCTCCCCTCAGTCTCCTCTTCTCCAGGTTAAAGAGCCTCAGCTCTCTCAGCCTCTCCTCATAAGGGAGATGCTCCACTCCCTTAATCATCTTGGTGTCCCTGTGCTGGATTCTCTCCAGTAAATCTCATGCTGTACCTTGGGATTTTATTTTGCTCCCTTCCATTTCTTTTCATTCAGGTTTTCAAGTAAAAATGTAAAAAAAATCTGTGGAACCAAACAGAATTCTCAGTTGTTAAAGAACTTTAAAATGTTCATCTACAGATGGAAAAAGGACCTTTAAAAGGTTTTGTTTCAAAGTGGAAAAGCATGGTACAACTGTAGCTCTCCTTCCCATGACATGGGCAAAAAAAGAATCAGCAGAAATTAAAAGAAAATGACCACATATTGGTTGCCCTTTGTAAGCATTTAGAAAAACAGTCACAGGATGAAGGACTAAAAAAAATAATTACTTGATAATATTGGAACAGAAATATAACAAAAGCTACAGACTTGTCCAACTCCAGGCCAGAGCTTCAGATCTGCAGAGACACAAAGAGCACAGTAAAAAGAAAAGTTTATGTGTGTATATAGATTTCACAGTAGAAAAGTGGGGTTTTTTTTCTTATTAAATTATTCTTTAATCTTAAACTGTGATGAAAGTTTGTATTCTGTGTGAAATGCCATGTATAACTTTAAAATACATTTTCATATCCACACAATGAGATAGTTGGAACAGACAGACGATACTCCTTTAAACGGATCGTGCTTCTGAAGCTCTGTTAGAACAAACTTTACATTTATTTTCATCAATATGGCAGACTTGTCTCATTATCCAGATTCATATTTGTTTTCTAGAGGTTTTCAATTGGAAGTATTTGGTAGCCAACTCTGAAAAAAATAAAAAGTACATTCATCACTCCCCTAATATAGATATATGACAGCCTGAGGTGCAATAAAGCTTGTATTGCCTCTGCTTTAGGAAGATTCTATTAATAACAGGTGACAGAGCTGTAAGATAGATATATGTATCTTCACAAATGACTGCCAGCCAAAACTTTATAGAATATTCCATTCAAAAGAACCATGTTCTGGTATCATTATTAAGGTTGCAAAGCCAAGTATTACTCAAGCATTAGAGTCCCTTTTGCATGTGCATTATGATAAGGTCCTTAATTTCATGATCCACATGAGCCCTGTCTCTTTCCCTGCACCAAGCTGACAGGGCTGGCCTTATGAAAAGCCACTTGTGTTTTGTTTTTTTTTCTCATTTTTCAGTGTGCTATCCAAGCACTTGATTATCATACAGTGCTCAATATCTGAGCAGAAGATAGAAATAGGAAACTCCTTCATGGTTTCTTCATGGGACCTAATATCAGATGTTAAGAGACATTATCAAATTTACCTTGCAAAAGCCTAAGGAAGGAATAGGTTTTATTATGGACATACTACTGCTTAGGAGCTAAAACACATATGATCAGATTTCTCATGGTTAAGTAGGTACCCAAAAATGCATGAAGGTGCATAATAGGTTTCCCAAAACTGCTAAACCAATTCATTTCCAGAACACAGGTGCTTTTGAAATTCCTTTTGAGAGACTCTGCTCATCATTAGTCATGCAAACAACATTTTTAATTTTGACCAAAACAGATTAAGGATGAGGGTATCCATGAAATGAATTACAGAACCACAGAATGTTAGAGGTTGGAAGGAACCTAGATCATCTAGTCCAAACCCCTGCCTGAGCAGGATCACCTAGACCAAGTCACACAGGAACAGATCCAGGCGGATCTTAAGTGTCTCCAGAGATGGAGACTCCACAACCTCCCTGGGCAGCCTGTTCCAGAGCTCTGTCACCCTCACTGTG
>JANHGL010008493.1:29198-48278 GCA_024611195.1 Ceyx melanurus
AAGAAAGAAAGAAAGAAAGAAAGAAAGAAAGAAAGAAAGAAAGAAAGAAAGAAAGAAAGAAAGAGAAAGAAAGAAAAAGAAAGAAAATTAGGGATAATTTTGTTATTGTGTTTTCCAATTTCCATGCAAATTGGAGAACCTGGGGGCAGGTATTGGTAGAAAAGACACTTCTGGTGATCTAACATAATCATCATTAAAGCTAATGAAGGCTGACTGAAGTACCTAAGCTGAGCCACATTCACTAACCTGGAAAGGAATAAACCTGTCTCATGACAGAGCCAGTCAGGGGCTGCTCTATGAGATGGGCTAACATGCAGCTACGAATATGGCACTTTCACTAACATGTCCAGGATAGAGGTTAGTGTGAAAGTGCTTGCAACTCAGTAACAGGCAAATAATTCAAGCACTGATGTTAAAGCACCAGCTAAACCACGTCAGGGGAGCGAGGCTCAAATCCATCTGTTTGAATAGATCTCTCACCTACTGGCTATATAGGATATGATATCTTTTCTGTTTAAGCTAGACAACCTCATCAAAAAATATTCAGGCTTCATTATATGGAACTTTGAAAAAAAAAAAAATAAATAAAAAAATCCCAGAACCATGACATGGCTTTTTAATGTAGCAAACAAGATACTCCTGTGGGTAGCAAGAAGCCTGGATTATATTTCTGTTCATGTACTTTATATTAAATATATGTGAATATTTAACATGAATGCAATTATTACAGTATGAACTAGAAACAAAAACCCTTTTCTTCCTAGTCCCTTTCTTCCCTAGCTGAGACACTAGACTCATACCTTCCCTAGATCTTTTTCTCTAGTCTAGAGATCCATGGAGTCCTTTCTGCCCAGCAGAACAATTTCCATGGGTAATACAGTCCAACCCCCATCCAAACAGCCTATATCACAAGGATTATGAGATTAATCTGAAAATGTGGAAACAGATTTGCATCTTCTCAAGTTAGGTAAAGCATTGGAACTTGAACTACCATGTCCTGGGAAAAAAAAAAAACAAACAAAAAAAACAAAACAAAACCAACAAAACAAAACAACAACAAAACCACAATAACAAAACAAACAAACAAAAAAAACTGAAAAGTTGGTGGTGGCCTTCCTCACCAGTTAATAAGTGGAAAAAGCAACAGTTGAGACCATGCATTATGTGGACCCCAGAACTATCTGCGGTAGACTAGGAATGTTTATCAGACAAGAGTCCTTCACTCTTGACCATCTGTCATACTTTCACAATATCTAGAGAAACTATTTACAGGAAATTTTAATGTATAGTTCTTGTAACAGATTTTTTAATTTTCTTTTATCTCAGTAGTTCTAGTATTAAAGGCATGCAATCTTTACTAGACAGTAAGGATTCTGTCTAAGCTGATTTTTATATTTCATAAAAGACTGGTTTTTAACTTTGGACAGAAATGACCTATTAGGCTAAAATGCCCACTCCATCAGAATGCTGTGCAACAATTTTCAATTCACTGTTTCAATTATGATGTACAAAGCTAAACAATCTTCTTGCATGAATTTGTCTTTCATGCAAAGTAAGGTTTTCTAGAAAAAAAAATGCTCTAAAACTAACAAAAAAGAACAAAGGAACAGCTGTAAGTCAAGAGTTCTTATGCCAACACACTGTTCAGCTGGGTTCCACATTCATTTCCATCCCCCACATCATGCTGATTATAAACTTAGATGCAGTTCTAATGTTTTCATTTAATTCATTTTTTTCCATGTTTTAAATTCATTGTATTTAGCGAACATTCAGTTTGAAACATGCAGTATCAAAAGAAACCCCTGCAGGTGCAGGGAATTTGAATAGTCCCTGAACCTCAATCCACTGAAGTCTCCCTGGGACCCTTTTAAATGTGCAAAGGAAACAAATGTCCAAATTACTCAAAACAATTACGAGATAATAGATTAAATAAGGCAGATTATTAAAATATTGATACTTCTATTACAGTAATGCCTTCAGTCCCCCACAGAGGTACCAAGTCTGTTGTGACAGTCATTGTCCAAGTGCGCAGGGTGGGGCTCTGTCCAGGGGAATTAACAGTCCAAACCTTGATTTCCCATCAACACCTATGTCATAACATCAGGCTAGGAACAGTCAAAAACGAGTGTTGAGAAGAAAATAAAACATGAAATTACTATTCAGGTTGTCCAGTAAGACTGTAGCAGAACTGGGCATAATGCCCAAGCTTCTACTGTTCTGTTTTTGAGTGTTGCTTCCCAGACCTGACTATAAACTAATCCTTTTGTATGTTGTTCTGCCATCCACAGCAGCTAAGCACTGGATGGCTGCAATACATTATCCATCTTTGTAGGTGATTCACTTTTCCTCAGACTGTTCCTGGGTGCCAGAATTACTTATGTTACTGGATTCTCTACACTGTACCTTAATTTTAGGATGGCTCTTTTACTTACTTTTTTTTTTTTTTCCCAAAACTCTTAAGTTTTCAAACTGGCTATCAAACCTAGCATTTTCTAACTACGTCCTCTGAAACACGACTAAGATTAAGAATAGGAATATGCCAAATGAACAGTGTGATGCACACTCATTAATAAATTCATATTCTACTCTCATATTGAACAATTAATTTGATGTATTGTTGAAATACAGCCAATAACTGAATATAGCCCAAAAAGCTGAAGGACAGCTTTCTCCTAAAAACTGGCATGGTCTGAAAAAAAAGTGTGGCATAAAGTAAGAATTGTAATCTAATTGGAAGTTTAAATTCTATCATTTGATATGTCATATGACATACCTGCTGATGGACTGGTGCAGATAGCGAAGTAGAAAATCAATAGCTGAGTATCTCCAAGCATCCATACCTACATTACAAATTGGACTGACATCTTGCAAGTGGAATATCCAAGCAGTTTCTCTTGACAGTTTTATCCATGGGCCTTAAAGTGCTCTCAATTTCATATCTGTTATAAAAGTGGAGTAAACCTGACTATTTTGTGCAACAGCAATTTTTATTTTATCTATTTAACTTTTTAAAAAAATGAAAATCCTCTTACTGAACTGAGTGGGAAAGAGAAAACAGCTATGCTGTGTGAAAACAGATATGATCTTGATTATTGCAAGGATTTAAGTTTTTTTAAGCAAGGTCTGCTTTTTTGAGATGAAGTAGTATTATGCATCCCAATCTTTTTCTACGAACTAAAGGCTTTACAAGTTAGATATCAAATAGAATTTTGTTTATTCAAACCAGATTTTAATTGTCATCTGCATAGTCTACATGTCCTTTTCTGCATCCACATCATGCATAAAAAATAGAAAAGGTGCAGAAATATACCTGATGATACAGTATGTTCCTTATTTATCAGGAAAGTTTCTTTAGATACGACTAAGCTATTATTTTTTATATGGTGCATTGTTGCAGTATATCCAATGACCAAACTTAGCACATAACCCAGTTTGCCTATAATGCAACTAATAACTCTCTTTTTATCTGTGTAAGAACCCAAACAGCTTATTTCCTTACACTCTAACTGTAAGCCAGGATGTACCTATTGGGTTTTAACCGTTTCAGGACGTCGTCATTTCCACTTACTCAATATGCCAAACAGTTCCATTTGCACAGTATATGATGTAATTATTTGTTCTTTGATTTTTTCAGCAATTTTTGTTTGGGGATTCAGGAGAGAGAGTTGGAACGGTAAGTATTCTGGACTCTGAATTACTTAATAACAAGCAAGAATAGAAAACTATGATTCCTCTCTTACCTTTATTACACAAGACACTCTCCTTGAGTCAGTACTTCGCACTGTTGAAAATCAAGAAGGTTCCTAAACATGGATTTGGAAGCCTAAATTTAGGCTCTTGAATCTGATTTTTATTTGCCTGCAGGGTATCCAAACTGAAATTCACCCTTTGGATCAGAGGGTGCAGTTTCTCTGGCTTCACTTTTAACATCAGTGAATAAGTTTATTCAGTCTTGAGAATGTACTTTGCCACCTGTCAACACAATTTTTTTGCTTGTAGTGTTTTCATAATGAAGCTTTACCACACTTCCACTAATTTCCAAGTGAGCCCAAACCTTTTCTTAGACCAACCAATAGCTTTACCATTAGCTGGTGTTGGTTTGTTTCTTATCAGCAGTGTATCTTGCATCTATACTGATTGCTGGGCTTTGGAAATAAACTGAATATGTATTTATTGACTAATCAAAAATACAGTAAAAGGAGAAAGACACAGCAATATTTAAAATCTAGCTGATTATCCGTTGGTGGCAGATGACTAACAGCTTACCTCAGCAAAGCAAAAATTGCTGCCAAAGGTTTCTTCATAGAAATAATCCTTATTTATTATCCAAGTTCACAGCTGTATACACTGCAGGCAGTAACTAAAAACACTTAAAAAGCACGATGGTAAAAAAACAAACCCCAAGCTTACGTGACTGTGATGCTTATTAAAGGCCCAATCCTTCCTCATTAAAACCAACGGGAGGGGTTCTGCCAATGATTTTAGTAGTAAAGGAACTCATCTCAGGGAATATATTCAGACAAAGTCATAAAGCTACATTCTGCTCATTAGCACTAAATGTGTGATTCTCTCTGGCATGAACAGGAAAAGTGCTAAACAGCTCTGTGAATTCTTAGGTTACTCAATAATATCCTTTCTTGAAAGAACAGGACAACAATAAAAGCAATTTTCTGCCCCCAGTGTGCACACACAGCCCCAGCTGTCTGAACTCTACTATTTCTTTCAGAAAAAAAAAGAAGCGATTATACACAGCTGTTGTAATAGCTAATTTGGGGCTAAATCAGCAATCTTTACATGAAACAGTATTTTTATAAGACCTATTAAAATCTCACTTATTATTAATATTCTCTATTCAGTTTGGTAAAATATATGGAATAAGACCAGATGAAAAGATTAATATTCACTTAGCAGTTCGCCCTCTTAATGTTTGCCTGAAGGGGAGAACACAGGGAAATAGCCTACTATTCCTCTCCTCCTATGTGCTTCTCTTCCACTCACAGGGCTTTTATTTGTTTTCCTACATTGAAGTCTGTAACATTTTCATAGAGTATGAAGAAGTCAAATGTGAAACCAAGCAAAGTTAGGTGACAAAATACCAGCCAGTGATTTGAAATAGACTGAAATGAGTCTTTCCACTTTTATCATTACCACAGAAAAAAACTTAACTTTAGGCAAAAGAAAAACCTGATCCCACTTTTCCCAAACCTTTGTAAAGGATACGCGTGGCAGGTGCCTGATGCAGCAGTTGACACTCTGCATTGTTTACTGTTTCAGCATTCAGCAGCTTCACAATGACCAAACAAAAACATGAAAGCTGGGAGCAGTAGTGAATGATGTCCCCTGCACCATGCACAGAGCCTGTGGCTCTGTCACAACTGGAAATGGAATTTTTGCCACTGAAGATTCACCTGCCAGAGCCATCAAGACAGTGGAGAATGAAAAAGTCAGGAGTCTGGATGAGCAAACAGACCTCTGACAAACTGAAGAACAGGTAATGTTGGCAGAGTATGGAAACAAATTTTAGAATAAGGAAACCATATGGGACACTTTTGTCAGTTCTTTTAAGTTAAACCTGGTGAGAGCCTAAGAGATTCTGTGCCATAAGGTCTTCCAAAAAGGCCAATTCCAAAAGACCAATTAATCCAGGTTCTGCAGGTGTCCTGACATGGTGGTATTGTCCTAGTTCAAGAGCTATCCCTGCAGTGCCATACACTGTAGTAAAATCAACCCAAGAAGTACCGCACACACACACAAGACATTTAAAATTTTACAAGTTGAGACTGACACCACTGACACAACTATACTGAAAAAAAATAAAATAAAATAGGGGAATCAGTGCAGATTGTGAATGAGATATGCTGGTACATCACAAGAGAAATGTGCTGTATGGGAATTACCACAACTGGAATGGGTAGCTTATGAGCCCTTTTTTTTTCTAGGCACAGCAGTACTGTCAGCCTGGAAGCTTTTCACCCTCTGTCCCTCTGCATAACCAGAACTGGACACAAAAGCAACACATTGGTTCAGACATGCATGCTCTAAGATCACCCACACCACATCAGGCCAGTAACTCAGAGAATTTAGATATAACAGCTGGTGGGAGTAGGTCCCTACAGGTTCCATTTAGCATAATGTCAAATAACTGATTGGGATCCCTGGGGCAGCTGGAATCCCACAATTTTAAGATTATTTAAATTTAGTTGTCAAGTTGCTTAGATATCTGTCTTTTTATTATTGTACTGATCTCCCATCCTGTTTCTTCCAATCCAGTTCTTTTTCCTATAAATTTTCCAGTTCAGGTTTTCTCTTTGCCTAGTTTTTCTGCTCTCTTCAATACACTTCCTTCTACGCTCATAATGGTCAAAATGCCACTCAGTCCCACAACTCAGTATGTTGCATTAGCAGCTGTAAAATGCTGTTCAGATATTTATGGCCAGTTTTTAGACCTTCTGGTCATGCCTCTGATGAATCACAAAAATCCTTAGTTTCTTTCACAGGAAGACACCGATGAACCCAAGAAAGACTTTGCAGATGCTTACACAGCAGTAGGATGGTTCCAAAACTGTGGATATGTCCGGAATTTTTAACCCTTTCAATTAATCTCTGAGTTATTTCACAGAATCACAGAGTCACAGAATCACAGAATGTTAGTTGTGTTTCTATATTTATATACATAGTGTAGTGATTTCTGAGGTAATTCTTCATATAGTATACAAGATTCATTTGCATATTCAGTTTTACTGTGGCTAAACGTACAACAGTTAACTCAGATAAGTAATTCTATATTACAGTACACAGAAATATTACAAAATTACATATTCAGTATTATATAATGCTTTCTATATACAGTATATAGAAGGGGAAAAAAAATTCCTAAAGGGGAGAACACACCTATTAATTGATGAAATAATTCTGAGATTTTTAAAAGCTTTTCTCAGTAGAATTCTGGAGTACAAAATATCTACATTGTAACTGCATTGTTTAACAAGTATATGCATTTCAAGTATATATTTTTTTTAAAAGTCAAGTATAAACAAAAAAGACTCTGGGAGAGTAAATTCTTATTTGCCTATTTTGGTATTCTAAATTATGTGATCTTTCCAAATAGAACCACTGGAATAATTAAACTAATTTTCAAAAATTATTCTAGTATATTCAATTACAGATTTTAATTATTTTGGAGAAATAATTCACAGTGTTAATGAAAGAGACAGCAGTTAGAATCATGGCAGAGTATGGGTTTCATGTTTCTGCATTCCGTAAGCCTTATTAGAAATGTAAATCAAATATTTGATGAATACTAAGAGTCTATTGGGACATTAAAATGAATATTACCATTGTGACTCTGAGAATCAGGTTGAAGTATAACAGAAGTCAGTTAAGGTAAGTGGATTTCAGTGCCAAAGGGAACATTACCTGTTTTAAAGAGGCCTCTGGAGTAATATCCAGTATTAAATATGAAAAAATAGATGTTTAAATAACACAGTGACACAAACCAACAAAAGACACTAGAATTTCAAATGTCAAAGTTTCAGCCGTTACTTCATATAAATTAACCACATCTCCTCTGCTGATACAAATTAACTGAGGACAGCAAAGTGGTGAGGAACATGTCGATAGCATGTAGGAATTAACTGATTCTCCTATGTTGTCCCCTAATCATTCACCATTACAATTAATGAGAATTTTGCCACTGCTTTTCATGAGAGAAAGTCCAAATGCTGGCTCTGGATTGTATCTAAAAATACCGGTTTGTATTTACTGTTCTGTAAAAGCATCCAAAAGCTCACCATATTCCACAAAGGGCATTTTGATAGTGTGAAAGGATAAACAGCTTTCGGTAAGTAAATCAGTTCTATATATTTCTATTTGCTACAGAGTATAGTAATTTGAAAAATGTGCATGCACATTTTTTTTTTTCTTTCTAGGCAATGTCATGCTTTAGAGAAGAGGTAAATGGAAAACATAGATGAGCTATGTCTCCTAAGACAACAGACAAAGGCAGGAAAATGGCTACTACACATGTTATTCCATCTCAGTTTTTCCACAAAGCTCCATGGTCCATTGTTTCTTGTGAACCTTTAAGAAACAATCTACCTCAATTCTATGTTCACTTAAAGGCATGGAGGAGTTACACCAGCTAGGGGGAAAAAAAAAAAAAGTATTAAAAGTCTGTGTGCTTTATTACTTCCTAATTGAAGTATGTAGACAAACACTACCAGTAGTCTTGGGGGTGGAGAGAGAACTCTACACCATTAAATTTGTTTAGGCAATGAATGAAGTCTGAAGATCAACTAGGACCATGTTTGCATTTGACAAAGCCAAAGTTATAAAAGTTGATCCTCTAATAATGAAAGTTCTACCTTTAAAAGTGACAGAAGATAAGCTACTATGCTAAATTTTTTCACTCTTTGGCTGAAATTTCATTCAGGTGATAGTTCTTGTGAAATTTTAATTACATATGTGCTGAACTCAGAAGAATAAAATAATTTCCTATTATTCCAAATTGAACTTGTGTACTTGTACCAAAAAATTGATTTGACCATTAAGATTCATATTCAGACAGTTTAGGGAAGTTATCTCCTTTTTCTACAGTCTTCCCTTACCCTGTCATTTTCACAGTTATATCTGTGGCCAGTACATTTCATGAGCTATTACATGAAGGTATCAGTGACAATGTATTTAATAACAGAAAATGTACATTTAGGTCTTCTCTGCATGAGGTATTGCTTGAACTATTCTACATTCAGGGGAAAGGAAGAAGCCGTGTAAAAACACTTCTTTTTTTTTTTATCTAATGCTTTGACAAAAGGACTAATTCTGCCCTAGTTGATCAAGGGTCCACAGTTTTGAAGAGTACAAAATCACAATCTGTCACACAGTCTAAACATAGATCTATGAGCTTTTGAAAATCTCACTTCCTCCATGTACAGATGTTCCATAAGAAATTTGCAACATAAAATCAGTGGCTTATATTTAAGAAACACAAGTTTACACATTGCAATGGCTTCCTGGTCATTTATGAAAGTAAAAAATAATGCTATTTCAGTATCACTATTGTCAGCAGATTTGTTTTCAACTGCAGGAAGCACGGGAACAAGATGCAAAAATCTCAGTAACTTTTAATTGTACTATTTTATTTTTAAATGACAAAGATTTTATGCTATGACAGACAGCAAAATTAATAAAAATACACATCCTATTCTGGATCATGCAATTTAAAATGTTTATGTGTGTCTTTAATACAAAACATACCATTAACCCTGTTAAAAACATATAATCAACACAATAATATATTTTAGTTTTTTTTTAATAGGAGTGATAGTTAAGTCAATTTATATGTTTCATCTCCTCACAGGCAGCAAGAAGTTCTTTGAACTTTTAAAGCCTAATATATATCTTTATGACCAATATTGCTGTAATGATAAATCATTTTGTTTATTATTGCAGAATAAACCTCAAATAATGTAATATGTGTAACGATAGCTGGTGAATATTTATTTTCTCTCCCACACATTGCTATTCTATGCTAAAATTGCTGAATGTCTTAATAGCTACCTAATCTTTAAGCTCATATATTCTTCTGATTCATTTTTTCCTATTAGGGATCCAAACATGTTACTCCAATTGTGGATAAATACTTTCATGTCAAAACTAAGATCAAGTATAAAGTGAGGTCTCAGAGAGGTCTGTCCTGAATGCAGTTCAATATTTTCATTAATGTCTGCTAAGAAAATGGAATAGAGAAAACACTCATAAAGCTTGTAGGTGACACCATGTTGAAGTGGTTACAAGCACTTTACAGCAGAGCAGTCAAACTTGAAATTATTTTATAAACTGGAGAAATTGCCCAAAGTCGGTAATATAAAATTCTATAAAGCAAGTGAAAAGTAGTAAACTTGGAAAGAAATAATAAAATTGGGAAAACTGTCTAGACTTGCACTAGAGAGGACAACAAACAGAACAGCAGTTAACTACACAATGGCAAAAGGAGCATTCTGATGGGAGAGATGATGAACCTGCTCCATCAGCATTTCTGGGCCTTCTAGAGCAGTACATTCAACTGAGGAACTACAGCCAAATCTAAAGAAAAATGTTTAAAAATCTAATGCTATTGAGATCCAAAGGAACTTTAGTTCTTTTAATGGAAGGCATTTCATTTTTTATTTCATGTGGATACTAATACACCAAAAGTTGCCAATTTCAATAAGTGCATAGGATTTAGACATAGCAGAGAGTAAACTTAAGACCAGTGATAGATGAGTAGGCATACAGTGCTAAAATACATTAATGTTTGTCCATAACAATCAAACAGGGACTACCTACATGTACCAGCTGGTGATTTGGAAAATTTCCTTGCTAAAGAGAAGGCACAAGGCAAAGCAGACAAACAGTATTATGATTGTTAACCTTTTCGGTGTGGCACACATGCTAATTTACTTACACCTTTATCAGGGTTTTAAAGTGAGTGTGCTATTGTATCAAGGGAATTAATTGTACTTGTTATCATCACACAAAATGTAGTCATCTGAGCCACTAATATTAGTATAAAAATACAAATTCCCTGCAGTGACACTAATGTAAAACCCAAATTGCCAGGTGGAAAGGGATGTGATCAGGTTAAATTTTCTTTCTGGGCCTGAGACAGGCTAAAGTACTAAGAGAACAGACAGGCAACTTGATCAGGAGACTCAATTGCCCTGATCCTAAATGATGTCCCTGGAGAATTCAGGGGTAAAAAAACATCCTCAAATTCAGCCAAGAGGTTACACCCTACAGATTTGTGCTAAGTACTTGCAAGGAAAAATACTGGTGCAGGGAAAGTCCTTTCTCTCTTATCTTCAGCCAGATGGCCCCAGAAGCAGTCACAGCATCATAAGTGCTGCTCTGTTCCACCACTGGCCATACAGTGATGGATAAGTACTGCAATTCTGTCATGCTTCCCACTGATAACCTGCCACTGGATTCCGTGTTCAGCATCATCCTGCCTATATTTAGCAGTTGAAAGACACAGCTAGCATAGAAAACTAGTCAAATGTAAGGAATTTATACTCTGCCTCTACAGGTGTAGAGAAGTTCCATCATTTACATTTAAAAATTCCCCAACTTTCTTTAAAGCAGATTTGAAAATGCATCATTATGTGTACAATCTATTAGTATTAGGATAGTGCCCTGGAGCAAAGAACATGACCCTCAGTGCCAGATTCTAACACAGATGGAACAAAAAGCCAGTCCAAGATTTTTTAGCTTTGGTATAAAAGGAAGAGACAAGACAGAAGAATATAAATAAGACAGCATCAGTCTGGATGACAGGCAGCAGTGTCAGCATACTACTAGTTCAACTGTTGTCAACTGTTCTGTAGACATCATAGCAAAGAAGAATTTTAAGGAGGAAACTTGCTTCTCAGATAGTTGACTTATTCCAAAGTAGGTTTTTAGAATAGTTCTAAATGTGATGCAAAATGTGAACCGATTTTAAAAAAAAATACCATTTTCATCAACTAAGCAGTATATTTGTTTTGTTTAGGTCTCAACTTTGTTATCAAATCATCTTAATAAATCCATAATTATGCTTTGGACAATTATTATTCTAGAAAAGAAATAGTATTTTAACCTTTTTAAAACAAGGTTGATGAATGGCCTAAGGGTACTCCGGCCTGTGTGGGTATCCCAAAATTAATTTCCTGTTTTCATTTGCCAATCCCAAGTGGAGCATACTGATGAAACACTAACAGCAAAACACTCAAGCAGATTAAGTTCTTAAGCATGAAATTTACCTTCCTTTAAAAAGAAAGCACAAAAAGAGAAACACGGGCTTATGTTTGTTTATGTATGGTAGGTTAGAAAGGATTCTTGTGGACAAAGATTGATTAGAAGGCTTTTGGATCCAGCAGGAATCCTTGCATGCTTATTTACAAACATTCAAGATGTTGTGGGAGTTCTTTAACCTTTCTAACTCTCATTAATGGGTAAGTCTTTGCAGAGAGCATCAGCAGTCAAGGAGAGGGGTACAGTAATGCATTTTATTTCTTCTTGCTGCAGTTGATCGTGAATGACCCACAGTCTTTAAGACCTGAAGGGATCATTAGATTAGATTTGCATTCAGCCTTGATCCAGCAACTATTGTGAAGAAAAAGCAAAGCTTTGCAACAGCTCTATTATGATATTTTGTTAATGCATCTATTCATTTTTACTAACTCACTTGTAGAGTTCTTCCATAGTGGAATTTATATTTATTGACGTTATATTTGGCTGAAATAGTCATAATGATAGCCTATGTCTGACTCAGGGCTCATTAACCACATAGGTATAGAGAACATTATTAAACAACAATGAAAGAAACTCCTAAGTATTGTGTTCTGCCAGATGCATGAGAGCAATTACACCTTTGTTGCTATTGCAGTATTCAGAGCTTCCCGTTGCTTGTCCTGTAAGATTTTGTTTAATGAAAAATAAACTGGTTTAGGAGGCAATTTCCCATTGGTGATGCAGGAAGCATAATTTTCTTCAAAATATTCACACTACTCAACACAGAAGGGTCCTGCTCTATAAATAAGGATTTTCTGACATGACTGCAACAGAAATTGCTATAGGTGTTGCTTATATTTAACAATTTATGCATAAGATGTCACAAACATAAACCATAGTACAGAATTGCAACTACAGGGTGCACTGGGGAAAGCTTCAGTCAGACAGTGCTGATTTCAAGCTGAACCTTTACAAAAGCATAAAAGAGGTTTCCAAAAGCCCCAGTAACAGGCACCAGTTATCATGGAACAGCCCAGTGGGATTGAAAAATGAGGAAGGTTCAGCATGAGTCAAGCTCTGAATCACAGGTTGTGTGTGACAACGGCAGTGTGGGACTGCTCTGCTACCCTCTATTAGCTTCATGCAAGGAAACATATCCCAGGAACCTTCTGCATCTCTCCTCCCTGCCTGCAGCTTGCAAGGGAATTGGCATTGACTTTAACAAAGACACATTGCTTTGACATGTCTGTTAGATTTCATTAGTTTGTACTATCATTTGTTGTTTCAAATAAATCCAGACCAGCCTACAATCTAAAACCTCCTGTAAAAATAAAAAAAAAAATAAAAAAATCCCCCCCACACCAAAAAAAAACCCCAAAACAATGTATGCTCTGCTAATATAAGAAAATTTTAATATATGAACATTTAAATATAATCAATAAAAATTCTGGACACTTCTGTGCTTGAGATTATTTCCTACCTCCCTGCAAATGTAGAACAATCATCAATGAGGCAAGGCTGATATAAGTTGAGATGTCATATAGCCAATGATTCAAATTTGAGTAGAATGTGTGATATTTCATATTCTTAGCCTAAACATGGGATATTTTGTATAAATACAAGACCAGTTATGAAGATCACAAATACAAAGATTAAAAAATCTGGTGTTTAGTAGAGGCAGCTCACAAGGGCCAACTGCAGAGAAAATCCTTACTTCATATTTTTTTGAAAATAGTCCAATTATCAGGATGCTGCAACTGTGAACAGTTTGCCTTAACAACAGATAACAGGATCAGCTCATAACTATTCACCTAACCCAGTCTCATCCAATATTAACAGTAGTAATTCCCATGACAGCAGAATACACTAAATAGCAGATATTACTGATGGACTCTTCAGCAAAATAACCAGCAGTCACAGTATCTAAGCTACATTCATGCATAGCTCCTCTGAACTCCATGTAAATATTTACTGGAACAGAACACGTAGCACTTTTAATCAGCCAGAGAAAAAAAGATATATTTTAAAACAGGCCGTAGTACTGCTTTCTGAAAACTATTTAAGGACATATTTTTAATAATAATTAGGTATAATTTCAATGGATACTTCAAAACATGTGGCCAACATTGATTGGTTCATTACTTCTATTATTCCTTTTCTATCCAAATGAAGTACAGTGGTATTGCGCTGAGGTTTTCTCCTGACTGTACAGTGCATGGTATTCTGCTTTTCAAGAGCAGGATGAAATAGCAGCACAAAGTATTTTGAAATATGATGAAATAGCACTGCTACTTGTGTATGAAATCTAAAAATCACTGCACTGTGACCTTAATTTTAATTGGCTTTTACTTGAAACCAGCAGCTAAACCTCACCACTGATAGAAAACCATTCAATTATTTCTAGTCAGTCACTAACTCCTCAGTGAGCAATGTGTCACCTAGTAATTCAATTCCTTATTTTTCCTCACACTGGGGATAACAAGATGTGTATAGTCAACTCTGGAGAATCATCTGTGGTTAAATTCATTTGACCTAAAGGAAGCTCCCTTTATTCCCTGAAAGTTAAAAAGCAGTTTTCAGAAGGAAATCCCAAACCTGTGTTTCTGTATAAGCCCCCTTTCAGCACTCATAAACCCACTCCAGGTAACAGTGTCTTCTTCACATTCCAAAAGTGTAATTATGATAGTCTTGTTTGATCAAGTTATAGCATAAGCTTTGCTTTTATAAACACAGAGGACACAAACAGTATGTATAGTACTTCCATATAGCCTTCCATATATTCGCTTTTCTTTTTTTTTTTACATTCCACTTAATATTTCCAATTCACATTTTGCAGGTCTTTTATAACAGACAGTTTTCTTTCCTATTTTGACAGTAAACTCTTTGTGATATAATGATAAATATAAGCATTTTGCTACAAATATTCTTGGTTTATTCTGGTAATTTTAGTATCTTACCTGCAGAGACTAGCACCAACTAAGCAGATCCCATATAAATCAGATTTGTAGTTATGTATGACTGATGCAATTAAAACTCTCAAGAGAACATGCAAACTAGAAAGTCTTCAAGCTTTCCCTGCCTAAATTATTGTCAGCCAAAAATAGTGCTCATAATTTCATTACTGGAATTGAAAAGTGATAGGACATTTAATGTCTGGGCACTTATTTTCAGAGGTCCAATTTTTTCAACAAGAAAGAAATACAACAGTGAGAGTTAGATGAATTTTTTTTCAAAAAGAAATGTGAATCTTTTTTTTTTTTTTTTTTTTGCCTGTGCACAGACTACATACCCAGGGTTCCTTTTCTTGTTTTAATCACAGAATCATGGTTGGAAAGGATGTCCTAATCTTCCAGGGATTGGTCACATAGCATCCAGGAGGAAATGTTCATCCAAAAAAGTTCAATAAATCTCTCCACTATTCTGTCCAGGCACATACGCACCTCCCACGCCCCCCCCCTTATCATTCCAATCCTGAATGGGCAGTTTGATGGTATGGGATGCTGTTCATAGGAGACCATTGCATCAAATCAGTATTCAGCAATGCAAAACATTCAACCAGTAGCAGTGCCTCTCCCAGTCAATTTAGCATGGTTATACACTGTTAATAACTTCAGAAATAATGACATTTCTATTATAAATTTGAAAGAGGGCACTTTACAGATAAGTGACAGTTATTGAAAATGCTTCCATGTTAGAAATTATTTTGTGGGTCTCCTTTAGACACAGGCACATTTGTATGTTTCAGCAATGATTCATCATTTACACATTCATAATTTGGGGCAGTATTAAACTCAAAGTGAATAAGAAGTCTACATACTGCTTCAAATGGCTGAGCAAGCCTTGATAACACTTCATATCTAAAAGACTCTAAATAAATAAAATAATTAGTAGGGAAGCATGAACCTTTAATAGTCTGTCTGTGAACATAGGGGAAAAGTAGCAATAGTCTCCAAAATCTAGGATATAAGACAGAAATCTGTCTTGCAGTTACAAAATCTCCTGTTACCATAGTGACAGGGACTGAGCACACAACTAAAAATACCTGGTCTTATTCACACTGTCTTAGGAATGTGACCTAAATGACATGTAATACATGATTTTCCATGAGAAATTAATTTCATTTACAAGGAGCCAACAAAGGAAAAGCAGATAATGTGCAGGGATGATGTGTGGTCAGAGAGTCAAAGAGACTCAAAGATGCAGCTTGAATAGAAAGCTGGCTGGAGGGAAGCATACAAAAAAAATACAATAAAAAGAAACCACATGTAGATTACTAGCAAACAAATTGAACATGGGTTTCTCCCACTAAATAAAGTTGTTGGGTTTTTTTTTTGCTGATATATAAATTACCTGTAAAATCCACTGTCTGCAAGAATCTCCCAGTTGTGATAACTCAAACTTAGGAAGACACAACGGTAATATAAATTCCTGTTTTCACCAGCTTTGGTTCACAGCAGCTATATATGTTGGTACAAACCAAGATAGAATGGGATTATATTCCAGAATTGTTAGACACAGTGAAATTCCAGGAAGTGTATTTTATTTCAAGTATAATGATAAAATACTCCATTCTGAGAAAGATCATTAACATCAGGTAGAGTCTGTCTGGATTTTGGACTTAAGAGTAGTAGTTTCTTTGATTATACAAGGAAAAAAGAATGAACAAACAAGCAAAAAACCCAAAGCCTGCAGTATCTGCAGTAGAAATTATCTATCATTGCAAAGCAGCTTTAAAAAAACCACTAACCTGGGCAGACCAGCTGCCTCACAAAAATTTGGGCAGATTATTTTTATCCATCTTTTTGTCAGATTCTCTCTCGGAAAACATTGTTCATAAACTGAAAAGAAACAAGAAGATATCAGGCACTGATTTTTAATTTAGAAATGCTTCTTTCAAAATCTTCTATTTATTTAGAAATATTTTCATCAGAATCAAGATAATGTGTTTTATAAACTTTGTATGAAAATTTAGACATATGCAGAGGTCATATGCTGGGATAATATGCTGCTGACTTACTCTTGCACTATAGTGAAACTTATGTATCATCCTCATCAAAGGAAAGGGGAATAGTTAGGCTGAAAAAGTCTCTTGCCCATATTAGAATTTCTCAGTATGGAAAGGTGATAGACTGCAGAACTAGGCTGGTAGAAAGAGGTAATGAATAACTGTAGCAGTTAATACTCTTTTTCACAGTGTAAGATATTGTCCCCAGTATTATTATAATGGAAATCCCCATAGATGCCTTCCTGCAGCTACTAAAAAAAAACCAAGGTGTACTATATTGGTAAGCTAACAGTCCATTATTTTCTTGATAAATTTAATGTATCAAATAATTTAGATTTAGTCAAAGATACTAACTCAGAGATGATGTGTGATATATTTTGTGCTTTCAGGGTACAAATGTACAGAAAAAAACCAGAAAACTTCAGTCTTATATACTTTTAGGACCCCAGAATATTTCAGCTGATCTATGTAGCTCACAGAAATCTGCCAAATTGGTGCATTTCTGAAAATCCTTCTCCCTGAGAAACAGAAGACACTAGTCTTTGCTACTAATTAACAAAACCACCAGTTTCCCTGTAAGGATTAACAGCAATAGATTGTATTATGCTCAGTTATGCATGGGCATCTATAACAAATACCTTTCTGTCTTCAAAGCAGAGCAAATTAATGTTAGTTTAATATTTCAGAAACAAAGCACCTGGCTTTTAAGGCAGAGTTTGCACTCTAATCATCAAGACCATAAAAAACAAGAAGAAAAGACAATAGATTGGGCTCCAACATCTTATTACATCTACAAAGAAAGAAGCTTTAAAGGTATAAATTTTAGACCTCCTATTAAAGCATCAGTGATTTAACCATCAACCAGAATTTCATTACAACATGAAGAGTAGTACAAACTTCTCAGCCAGCCAGCATTAGACAGCATGTCATATGTTATGCCACCTAGGACAAGTACATACCATTTTAGGAGGACATGGGTTTTGTTTTAGGAATTACTTACTTTCATTGATATCTTCTTCTAATGTATAGGAAAAAAATCAAACTATATATATATTTTTTACCCTCACCCCCACCACGTGATCTTTATTAGGAATATAAAACCTGATTATGATATTTGGAAGTCAAAACTGAAACTATGATGTGAATCTTCAGATTACACATTATTTGCATCAGTAAAGCATCTGGAGGGAACTCAAAGCCTACTCACTGAATATGTACAAATTAAGTATTACAATCCTCCTACTTATATGGAAGAATAAAGCTTTATGAATGCAGAATTAAAGGACTGAATGGAAATGGGAATCAAGATATAAACAATTAATACATATATCAAGCTCAAAAGCATAAGGATCAATTACAACCTAATTCCAGTATTTAATGGGCGGTACATTTTTAGTTCTCTGGAGTGATAATGCCTATTTAAAGAAGATGGAAAAAAATAAAAATCAAATCAAGCCAAACCAAACTAACAAAAACTACACCAAACAAACAAATGAAAAACAACCAAACAAGCAAAACACACCCCCCCACACATTTCTAAAAATTAAAATGGTCACCTAAGTCCCTAAAACCAACTTGCATGTGTCTTTGATGCATGGCTGAAAACTCACACTAATACTCTTTTTCTCATTTTTTTCATTTTTTCCCATGAGGAAAGCTATTTTCTATTGTACACACTCAATAATCTTAAGTATCCTCTGTGATGAGACAGCCAATTCTCACACTGGGAGAGAAATTTCAGGGGCAATGGATCAGACAAAAAGGAAGTTTGAATTTAATTTTACAGTCTAAATAGTTTTTTATTTTCTCTAATATCTTTATATAATCCATGAGGTGATAAGGACTTCATAAATGGAAACATTCATAAGGATACAGAAGGCAGAGTAGAACATCTGGAGCAGTTTTGCTATTAATCACTATTTCCTCTTCTTTCAACACTTCTCTGATTATTTATTGGGAGAAACAGCCCTTGTATCTGAGCCTTCTTGGTTATGCCTTTAAGCTATTGTCACATATGCTTCTCCTGACCACTGCTGTTCATTCTATTGTAAGTCCATTAATTTCCTATCATACAGCTGAACAAGTATCTTCTCTACCACACTTGCTTGACTGTACAGTGAGCCACCAAACTGATGATGAAACAGGGGAAACAAAAGCAGGTGTAAAAAGTAGTTCAATTAATAAAATATATAGATTGCTCAAAAATACCTGCAGAAGGATCATCTTTATATAGGGTCTAAACATTTGTCAATGGGGGACTTTAATTACCCTGACATTTGCTGGGAAAATTATACATCCAGGCACAGTCAGTCCAGTAGGTTCCTCCA
>JANHGL010008493.1:48378-58678 GCA_024611195.1 Ceyx melanurus
CAGGGGGGTTGGACTAGATGATCTTCTAGGTCCCTTCCAGCCCCTAATTTCTGTGATTCTGTGATTCTGTGATTTGAGTTCTTTATTTCATTATGGGAGATATTTAAGTGCTATTCATTTTCCACACAATATCACCAAAATACAATAGGTATAAAATTCAATAATGCTAGAAAAAAAAATCTTGTCAGGAATGAAGGAAAAGGATAAAGTGTTAAGAAAATTGTGATGATACTCAGTTTTCCACTTTGTCACCTACTATGTCATTACAAATCCTCCTTCCTGACAGTTTGTGACACTGCTCATAATTTAATAGTTAACAATGTCTAAGTTCTTACAGTCTAAGAACTAAAACACAGCAACACTATCAAAAAGTACAGCATGCAATGGATAAAATAGTTAGTGATAATAGTTAATAATTAATCTCCTTATCAAGTGACCTAGGGAATCTCTATTCAAACTAAAGCCTACAGTACCACAGTGCTGGAGTGACAGCTTGGAAATGCTGTTGTGCATATGGAGACATGAAATTTCTTTACACAGAAAATAACTTTAAAATAATTGTTTAATTTTTATAATTGTCTTATATATATGAAAAAGTCCATGTTGCGCACATTGAGTATTACTTAATAGACAGACTACTGAAAGTATTTATATTTTCTTGTCCATTCCCTCCTCTAATTCAAAATACCAAAGTGGTGTAGAGAAATCTTAAACACCAGCTTGACATTTAATGTGGGTTATCATTTTACTGCAGCATTCCACCGCTGCTGCTACGGATGGTCCATGACTTACAGACTGTAATTAAAGATATGCTTCATTTTCACTACAGTAAGAAACAAGTGAAAGGTGACTAAACAAACAGATAGGAGGTGGAACTAAGAAATGTGCAGTGTATAAGAAAATCCTAAAAGATAGCAAGAAAAAATTCCATTGCTGTAAACTCATATGGACAGATGTGTAAAGACAGTTACTTTATAGTGCCAATAAATGATCCTTTACAAAAGTGATTTAATAAATCTATTGGATAAAACCATTTTGGGATAAACCCATTCTATCCCAAATTATAGAAACAGATCAGAAACTGTGAAATACTATCTGCACATAAACAGTCTTGGGGGAAAAACAAGTTACTGTATCTCAGCAAAGGAAAAGTGGAACAGTGAAACTTGGCAAGGTGAGAAACTCTGTGTTCAACATTCATTCTTTTGATTAAAAGTATACTGTGGGAGGAAAAAATATCTATTGGTTTTCCACAGCCCAGGAGTAGATATCAAGAAATGCTGTCTCACCTCATCACTAATTATATCAGCAGCAAAAACTGTCTCTCTGCCAGTATATAAATTGAAGGAATATTTTAAAGGTTGATGACAACCAAATATATGACCTTATTTTTATTATCCTATTTTAGAATTCTGTAAAACTAATAATCTAGATTGTTTACTGGATGACTTAGTTCTTATTTGACCCACTTATTTGCATTAGGTATAAGTTTTCTATTGGTATGCTTCTTAGATAGGAGGCTTAGACATTAACAGAAAAATGGTATCTTACCTGAAGTTATACAGCCTCCATTAACACTCAACCTTCAAAATGCATAAGCTCTTTTAACTTAGTATTGTGGGAACACGTGCCTCAGACACGGCACAGTTATTGAGGCTGAATCCTGTGGTGCCTGAACTGTGGAAAAATACTGTGTGGTTTGGGTTAAAACAGGTAAACTGTGTGTGAAAAACAATTTAGCTAGGAGTCTTAAGGATGATGCCCTCAGGGGTATAATTATGTAAATGACAGCGTTTTAGGCAAACCAATCAAGATAAAGATGAATACTCATGAACAGGAGTTAACAGCCAATCAACTTAATTGCAAAGGCTCGTGATCGCATGCCTGGGTTTGTTTTGGAGTATAAATAGGTTTGTTGCAGCCTAATAAAGTTGGAATTTTGCTTGCATCAAGCGTGCCCCCTTCCATTCAATCGCAGCATAGTATAAACTTTGAGATGGAAAAGGTGAATATTATGTCATTCTAGTATGTCACTTTTCAGTAGCTGGCATTTCATTAAGCAATAGTAGATGATAAACACGAAAAACAGTAATTATACTAAAGAATCCATGATTTGTTGGGGTTTTTTTCCCAGTAACTGAAGTTTAAAATGGAGTGGGAAGAGTGCAATGAACAGTCACTTAAGTAACAGCCTGTTTCTCCATCTGAAAAACTACAAGCCCCAGAATTAACAGTACAATACGCATGTACACCAAGACTCTGTGAAGGCAGAAGGACCAAATGTCACACAGGCCATTCTCCTCTAAAAACGGGTAGAGAGCCTTCTTAAGATCAAGTGATGGAAGTCCCAGCAGAGCACTTGCTGTCACTGAATTCTCCATCATGACTGTTCTGCATCTTGATGCTATATAACCATGATAGGCAGAATAGTTTGGGGTTTTTTTCATATAATTCTTGAATTTTTTCATAATCAAGTATTCTTACACTAGTAGAATATAAGTGGTACACAGATTAACAATTAAGGTATGACCTACATCTTTAATCTCTTGAATTCTCTGTGTTCAAGCAACCCTCTCACATATATTTGAATGTAAATGACTTCTTCAAGCACTTCTTTATTGTTAGGATGCTTTTTACTATCAAGAGAAGCTTCAGACATTTCCAGGTAAATTACATTTTTCTTCTGAGTTTGAAAGTCAAGGTGATTGTCACTAGAAATTAAAGGGCAGATTTTTTTTTTCAGTTTAGTGGACAAATGCTTGTATCAAAACTGTAGAAGACAAATTGTAATGTGCACCTAAAAGAATTAAAAATCACATAGAATCATTTTATTTATATGAATAGCTTGAAAAGATTGACAAGGAACTGTTGGTCATTTACCATCTACAATTACAGAATTAGCATCCAAATCTGCTTGCCAAATGTTCTGCTGCAGCTGTGTAGGGCTGCACAATGTCTGTGACTTTGTAAACTGTAAGGGTTTAGTTATTGTTTTCAATACTTATAACATTTTGAAGCCCTGTTCAACAGTAGGTTTATTTACAAAATGGAGATCACAAAAAGCCATATTTTGTGTGAAAATACACTATTTAAAAAAAAATAAAAATTGATTAAGACTAAAACTATAACTTACCTATCAACTCTTACAACTGAACAGATAGACACTGAAATCTTGAATTGTCTCTTCCATCTGAATGTTAACTTCCATGGTAAATGTGTATTCATTAAAGTTGCCAGGAAATTTCCCACACACATACACACCACCCCCCCAAAATAACATTTTATACAAAATAGAAATGAACTGAAACCAATTATTTTCATAGGCATGCACCAGGAAATGCTGTATTGAAGATTCTCCTGTCAAAACAAGATAACAGAAACACCAGAAAACACAAGGTACTCAATAACCTGAATGGTATGTGTATTTCCTGCAGTACAATTACTAAAAGTCATTCTAAAACTCTGAAAGCTTTCAACTTTGTCTTGATATAGAATGAGTAGAAATGAACTCTCCAAAATGTCATTTCTACAGTCCTCCTGTGTGATTACTTTACTGTGTCCAACTGAAGAAATTACCAAAATATATATGATGAATAATCAAAATGCTGTATTTTTCATTTCAGGCAGTGAAACTAGCAGAAATATAAACCAAAATGTAGCTGAGGAATTTTCATCCACCAGTTGTTAATAGAAAGAGTAATTTTTATAACTAAAGCCATAAGAAGCTGTGTGCTGTGAAGTCAGTTGGAATTTTACTTACCACATCCAGATTGTACCAAGACTAATCCAATCTGATTGAAATAACACTGAATTTAAAGGAAAATGTATTTTCATACCTGGTCTTAATTAAGTAAGGTACTTGTCAGATAAAATGCTTCAGAAATTGAGATCTGACTGTTCCTCAAAATCTTGCATTTTGTTGGGTTTTGGTTTTGTTTTTGTTTTGTGTTTTGTTTTTGAGGGTTTTTTTGGTGGTTTTTTTTTGTTGTTTTGTTATTGTTGTTGTTGTTGTTGTTTGCTTTGTTTCTTTTTAAGGTTACAATAAATTGGGGCTATTTAAAGCAAATTAACTTAGAGCATGCATTTCTAACTGTTTGTTTCCTGGTATTCTGTAGCACTTTCACCCTAGCATTATTTTTCCCCCAAAGGTTCTATGAGAGAACAGAAGCATTTTAATATTTATTTATTTATTTTTAGTTTCAAAGAAATTGCAGTTTCATACAAAGAATAACCTGAGCAGGCTCATCACCTCAACTATTGCTAGACAAGTCTAGCCAGTTTGAAGGTTATGCCCATCTACTCTGAGACATAAGAATGTACCAAGCATGAGGACATCCAAGGGTTACATCTCTGGACTGATCAAATCCACTGTCTTCAAAGACCAAAGAACAACATTATGTCAGATGGACAGGAAAGGAATTTCCTGAATTATTAGAGACATGGGTATATAGAATATACACAGTAATTCTACAGATTTTTTTGTTTTTCCAAATTTTGAGAAAATATTTAGCAGAAGCAATAATTAATGCCAGAAGAGCAGGTCCCATTGTGCTATATTACAGGAAAAAAAACCACTTGAAATGTTTTCTTATTTTCAGACTTATTTCTGATTCTAGATATAGTTTGACTTCTCAAGTAAGATCCTCAATTCACTATGTAAGTTAAAGGCAGGTCGTTAGGGAAGGCAGGGGACTCAGAAGGAAAGAAAGTCTTCCTAAAATCAACAAATGTTAATTTTTTTAAATGAAGACCTATTTCAGAACAATTCTGATTTGTAGCCAGTACATTCTTTTTTAGAGCCACAATAATAAACATATTATGAAAGATCTGGACAAGTGGCTGTTTGAAAGATTGAGTGTACAATCAAATCCTCACTTAGGTACAGCAGCTGTCTGCACTACAGATGTCTTTGTAAAATCAAATTCATGCTGCAGATCTGATGGAAATGTAATGAATGGTTCTTCCTACTGAATTATACATAGGACAATTTTTTTATATTCTCTCAATTTAATTTCATGCAATTTACATATTCTGATTAATACTGCTGTGTAAAGAAATATTTAATATGCTCTGGCACTGCTGTATAAATAAAGTCTTATATCAGTATTTTGTCTGTTCTTTAAGATTAATTTACTTCAAGGTTGTGTTCAAGTTGCACTGTTCTTTCTCTTATATGTCACAAAAATGCATATTAAACTACCTTTTGCTTAATGCAATTGCTCTCAGTTACACTATATCTAATGACAACTTTTACAGAAAAAAAAAAAAAAGAAAATAGCTAAACATAAAAAAATAAAGTGAGTTTAATTTAAGAATTGTTTGGAATATACTAGAGCAGAAGAAATACTGAGCATGATGTTTGAAAAAGAATTTCTATCGAACAGTTTATTATCTGCATTAATATATGTTTCGTCACTTACAACTTTCTGTTCAGATAATGCTACTAATTAGTTTTGGCTGATGTTGGAGTATTTTGTATGCCCCATTTATAAAAGCTGTTTGCCCATCTGTTAATAGGTTGGAAGTGATTAAAGGACACTTATTTTGGCTGTTGCAAAGGCCAAATCATTTTAAAGATGAAAATGTGACAAAATCAGCTAAAGGTTTGCCAAGTTCAGGACCTGATTTTCTTAAAGTGCTGTGGTGTCTGCTTTCCTCCCCTCCTGCCTAAAATATCTATGAGTTTTCCATATATAAAAGCAAAAATTCAACGGAATATGATAGGCCACACCTACCATCTATGTGTTTAAACAGAGTCTTTAATAAACTTTGCATATCTTTTAGATCTCTAGCTAAAAAGTGTTTCTATTGTTTGTATATTAACTTTGAGGCACTGCTTCTGAGATCTTAACTAAACTATGTCTTGCAAGAATACTCAGTATCACTGCATTTTAATCCTCACATTTTGTTTCATCAACGTGCAATAAAAAAACCAGGAAAATGATAAAAAAAAAATAAAACACAGGAAATATCAAAGGAAAAAAGAATGACAGAACAGAGTTTCTTCTGAGAAGTATTTCAGTCATGTGTTTAACTTAAATGAAGACAAGAATTAGACTGATCCAGAGAGCTGGAATAACTGTATATCACTTACATCCTATAGCATACATGATAGCAAATCTCATGTATTAAATTATGGTCTCCTTTTTTTTTTTTTTTTTCTCTTGATGCTTTACAGCATCAGGACAGAACCCAAATGAACCCCTACTCCAGATGAAAAATAACACTAGAGTAATGAAAAGAGTATTCATACATATTCTAACCCTGGTTTGTCTGCAAATTCCTGATTAGTTTCCTTGAGTGGATTTGAACTGTATTATCAAAGGAGAAAGACCAATAACTACCCCTAGACTTATTTGCTTTTCCTGCAAATTTAATTTTATAAATGAGCAACATAAAGTACTACCAACATACATTAAAGACATGCCACCTGCTTCATACTATTTTAATGGAAAATCTGTCAAGCACTTTCTTTAATGATTATATGTCTTAAAAATTCAACAAATGAAAGGATTATCACTGAAATCATATTAATCTGCAAAGGATTAACAGCCTACTGTTGAAAGATTTCATGAACTGCAATAGGAGAGGATCTGAAATAGAAATGCAAAGAGCTTTTCACATAAATAGTGGAGAAAGATTGCAGAGGTTGAAGCAGCAGAAGAGAAAATGGATTGAAACAAAGAATGGAAAGGTGGATCAAACACTTCAGGACTGAAAATAAAACAAAATAATGGAAAACATGCTATAAATTGTAACATCCTTATGCCCTCTATAGAGTTTACTCATTTTCTTTGTTCCTGTGACCAGTTACACTCATTATCATTTGTAATTTTTAATATATTTAGATACATTATCTGAAATGTCTTGTTTAAAGAATGAAACAGAATTTTATTAAACATTCTGAACTTAATGAAACACTGAGAATTAAGTCTTTACTTCCTACTGATATGGACTTCTTTAAGGGATGGAGAGACCCCCCACAGTTTATAAAGTATTTTATCTTCAGCAGTATGCAGCTTAGCTTTTAGAATTTTGAGACGCAAATAGATGGTTTTATTTCTGTTATATTTTCCCTGCCTGTAGGATATTAATGAAATCATGGCCAGGCATTTCTTGTTATTTAATGGCCAACAGAGTTCATTTCATTAAACCTCATTCAGTAGTTTTCCATATTCATGAAGACACTTAAGGACGTGGCTTTGATTTTAGCTTTAGTAGGATTTAAGGATATGCTTAAAGTTAGGCACATACTTAAAATGCTATGCTGAATTTGGATGGAGGCAATTGGGTACTTACCTGAGATAAAGTTAAAATTAAGCATATGCTTAAGTGTTTTGCTGAATGCAGATGGAGTGCTGAACTGGAGCCCAATGATTACTCATAAGTGTCAGTATGTTCTCAATCCTGAAATTATCACTTTACAAATAAAATCTGAAGATATGCATATACATAATCAATGTATGGCTGAGCAGAATTTTGATGACCTGCTAATTACAATTCATGCAGATATAAATTAAGATGGTGATGAAACACTGCTGAAACTCAAAAATACATCCCAAAGTATTCACTCAGGATGTACACAGAAGAGAAAATATGTCAGTAAAACAACATGGAGGCATAAAAGACAAGCCATAAGGACAAACACAGCAACATCTTTCACTTCCAGTTGAAGACACTGTATTGAGCTTCAGAGGGCCCAGTTTTGTTTATCTCAGAGCCTAGTTTCCTGAGGCTGCAATGATGTTATTGGGAGGTTAATGCACACATCAAAGAGATCTCCTTCATTACACAGAACTCAGAACTACCATTTTGAGGTTTTGCAACTTAACAACTTTGAGAACCTATGGATTCTACTTGGAAATAGTGTAAATGTATTACCAAGACCTATCCATGCTTTATAATGCCTTTGTCAGTTTTCAATATTAATTTCAAAAAGAAAAAACACATCAATTTTCCAACTGAAAACCAAGTTTTTAAATAAGTACATCAGTTTGAACTGCTGTCAATATGACAAAAGATTAATAGGAAATATAGCAACTCACATCCCTCCTTTCTGACTTGGAACTTCATGCAATGCTCTTCTTTTTGTTAGCTTGGAAGTCTACTGTAGTCTAGAAAGACAGAAAAAAGACCCAATGAATCAGATAGGTAAAATCTAAGACAGATCATGACTTCCATGTATGTAAAGAATTGTACTTTAAAAAATTCTAAATTTAGACAAGAGTTACAGCTTTCCTGAGCAAAACTAAAAAGTTCAAAGAAATAACACAAATCTAATCAGTAACAGCAAATGTTAGGGATGAACCAAGAAATGCTTTGTTTAAAGTTAGAATCAGGTTCAAAAGGGGGAAATACTCCTTGCAATGACTGCTCTCTGTCCTGCTACCTTATAAGTCTGTGTTTTCAGTTAATGAATTATGAAAACACAAAACCCACAAACATTTGCTATCATTTGTGTATGTGAGGGTCTTTAGTTGCCTTTTCCAAATGATGTATCATCTGTAAAAGACTTAAATAAAAAAAAACAAACAAACCAACAACCCAACCCAGTGTCTAACTGAAGCTTGTAACTATAACCCCTTCAGATGTCCCTGCCATTTTACTTCCTGTGTTCCAGAAACACAGCAAAAAACAAATCATGTTATAGAAGTGATATATGACATCACACCAAAATACCACCCAATCCAATATTCTCTAACAATGGTCAACAAAGGAGTATAGGCAGGCAGAAAGAACATGGTATTTTTGAGTTATTAATCTCCGTTATAGACTTCTGATTATCAGAAGTTTAGTGACTGAGATAGAGGCAGTAGCTATACCATAATATTTAATAGCCACTGAACAAACAATCAGACATCAAATTGTCTTAATCCCTTTTTGATACCTTTTCTATTTTCAGATGTCTGTGGCTGCCAGATCCACAATTCAATTATGCATTATAGAAAAAAAAAATTGTATTTTTGTTCTAAATTTGATACCTGATTATTTCATTAGCTCCCCACACCCCAAATCCCTGAGCTAGAAAAACAATATATTTCTTTATTAGCCTTTCCCCTTTATTAGGCTTCAATATTTTATTCCTGATCTGTTAATTCTGTCACCTCGATCTTATAATGCTGAATCAATGGATGGTAAAATGGTATAGGATATCCATTATCAGGAAATACAGCATGAAACATTTTCCCGTCTGATGACTCCTAGCCTATTTAGTCTGGTTTATGAAAGAAATCATTCCACCCCTCTGGCAATCCCATACACCACCTTTCGGATTCCTTTTCTTTTTAGGACAGTATGACTGGCATGTGATGTTTAAGACATGGGTGTACCATGAATGTAGGAAGAACTCTAGCCCAATCAGCAGCCAGCTACACAGATATTTTTATTATCTTAGTAAATTCCAGTTAGATTATCAGCACTACAGCTGGTCCCAGGAGTCTCCTATTAGTTAAGGACTTGGTACATTGAACCCGCTCAAGCAAAGACTGCATTGCATGCCTGACAGATGATTTGCTCTCATCCACATCATGAAAAAGTAAGTCCTATTGATTGCGTCTTTCCCCCTATCTTTGGCTACCTCATGTTTCAGATCTTGCTCCCTAGTATCATTTACTCAAACCAGTCTTATATTCAGCTGTACTCTAGACTTGCCTATTACCTACCACCTCAGACCCCACCTCAGACCCTATCTGAGGGTCCAGGGTTTTATTGGTTGGTTGGTTTTTTTTGAAGACCTATCTTGTGACTTGCCCATAGCCTGTCCCTCAGCCCCACAACTTAGGAAATCCTCAAAGACGAAGAAAAGGAGGGTTCTTGTAGTGGGAGACTCTCTATTGAAGGAAACAGAGGGACCAATCTGCAGACCCAACCCAGTACACAGGGAAGTCTGCTGCCTCCCTGGGGCTCGGGTTAAGGATATTAAAAAGAAGCTTCTTGATCAGTTGCACCCCTCTGATTCTTATCCTTTAATAGTTTTTCAGGTGGGTTATGATGAGATTTCTGAGAGTAGCCTAAATACTATAAGAAAGGATTTCAGGGTGCTAGGGAGATTTGGTTGAAGGTACAGGAGCACAGGTAGCTTTTTCATCAATCCTCAAGTAGAGGGGAAAAATACAGACAAGGGGTGGAAAATACATGACATTAACACATGGCTGAGAGACTGGTACCACCATTGGAATTTTGGGTTTTTTTGACCATGTGGAGGTTTATATGACACTGAACATAAGGAAAAACTTTTTCACAGTAAGGGTGACAGAATTCTGGAACGGGCTGCCCAGGGAGGTTGTGGAGTCTCCTTCTC
>JANHGL010008493.1:58778-72188 GCA_024611195.1 Ceyx melanurus
ATGTTAAGGGTGAGTGTAGAGAGGATGGAGCCAGACTTTTCTCAATGTCATCCAATGACAGGACGAGAGGCAACGGGAGCAAGTTGGAGCACAGGATGTTTAGGGTAAACACAAGGAAAAACTTTTTCTCAGTGAGAGTGACAGAGCTCTGGAACAGGCTGCCCAGCATGGTTGTTGAGTCTGCTTCTCTGGAGACATTCAAGACCAGCCTGGATGTATTCCTTGTGACTTGGTCTAGGTGATCCTGCTCTGGCAGGGGGGTTGGACTAGATGATCTTCTAGTCCCTTCCAACTCCTAGCATTCTGTGATTCTATGATTCTGTGCTCAAAGGTTTTCCAGATATTTCAGCTCCCAACATGTGCAGCAAATTCTTTTCTGACCCAATGTGTTTGACTCTTTCACTGCTGACTGTAGCCTCTCTCCACACTGCTATCAACCTTGAGGTACACAGGCATGGTGAATTTACCTGTTCAGTGCTAAGTTATTTTTCTTTCCTACTGTCCTGGTTTGAGTGAAAACCGAGCAAATTCTATTCAGTGATTTTACTTTTCAGCTCAGATTTTCTAACTGGCTGTGCTTTCTGAAGTTAGCAGCATGTTTTGCAGACAGTGTGCTTCTAGCAGTGATAACACCTCATGTTTAGAGTTACTACCAAGGATGGAATGCAGACCAAGGCCACTGCTAGAACTTGTATATCGCACTGAGGGGTGCAGAAAGTGACAGACCGCACCTGCGGGGAGGAGCAGACAGCACAGGTGGCCCCAAACTGACCAGCTAGGTATTCCATCCCATATACATCATATCCAGTATATAAAGCTCGGGGGTCCGGAGGGTCTCGCTCTCGCTTCCTCTCGCTCTCTTCATAGAATCATAGAATCATAGATATTAGGGGTTGGAAGGTACCTAGAAGATCATCTAGTCCAACCCCCCTGCCTGAGCAGGATCACCTCTTGCTTTGGCTCTCTTGCTTACTCTTTCACTTCGATCCTGATCCTGAAACCCGGTGCCAGAATCCAGCTCCTGATCACAGCATCAGTGAGGGTGATGTAATTACCATCAGCGGGTTGGGTTTGGTATTGCATATGTACATATATGTATATATTTCATTATTATTTTCATTTTATTTAAATTGTTCTAGTTTCCTTTTCAAATCACTAAGTCTCTTTCCCTTATTCCTTTTCTCTCCTCTTTGGGGAGGGAGGAGGTTAAAAGAGAGCATCTGTTATTGGTCTGGGCTGCCCTGACTCTAAACCATGACACCTACCTACTGTGTTTTGTAGTTCCTTAGGTAAGTAATTTTAGACAACTAACCACAATTCCAAGTTCTTGCCTGTGTGAAAATGCCAAATTCAGAGTTCATTCAGTTGTATGTGTATAGAGTGATTCCCTCCAGCAAACATTTCTATTGCTTTTTCAACTACCAGAATGTTGTGAAGAACAAATAATAAGACATACTTGTCATTATCATGTTGATGAACATGATGATCAGGTATGGTACATGCTGGATTAATGTTGGCAATGCAATATGTACAACTAAACCACACTTTCAAATATGCTATTTAGCGAGATTACCCACAGAGCCTTAATGCTAGATACTGATTATCATTTTTTTAAATCAAAGAATGCAGGTTTTAAAGGCTGCAAGTCAGTTCACTGACTTGTAGTGCAGATTTCAAGCAGTGGGGTATGACTTACACAAGGCTGGTAATGCACTTCAAGCAATTGCTATTGCAAATAGCAATAGTAGGAGAGGTAAAATGCATGTTTGTGTTCACTTGCCAATTTATTAACCCATTTTATAGTCATGTAGTTTTGTGGTCCTTTATTTGTTAAACTCTGTGTCACCATTGATTAGTCTTGTTCAGTTTGGTTGGCTTTTATACCAGCTTGCTTTATGTTGGTCTTTGCTTCTGGTTTTGATCTAGGAATTTGATACCTCACAGAACTACAGTAGATGAATCCTATCATTTGATGAAATCCATTCATCCATTTGGAAACTCTGTCAGGCATGTAAAGGATATGTTGAAAGTCAATCTACATTTTAGTTCTTGTGGTTTAAAGGCAAGTCAATGCCTAATAAACTCACCATCTATGATTTAATATGAAGATGAAATTACACTTCTTGTGCAATTGGGATGTGACTATCTATTTGAATGCAGTCTGGATGTTAACACCAGATGTCTGAGAGAAAACACGAGAAAAGAGTGGACATAGAGGTGCAATAAGCATGCTCTCTGCATAAAACCTTGAGTAAATCTCCAAAAATTAATTTCTGGGCAAAGATCCAACACTAGAATAAGTGACTTTGCACGTGTCTGGGTATAAATGTACAAATTCAGAGCAAGATAGTTACTTGATAACTTTCTAAGTTACTTCAAATATATCTGAGTAATTCACAAGAGGTTTCCCAAATGATATCAAGACATTTAGGTTGTCCAGCCATGCTTATCAGTATATGAATGATTACAACGTGACAAAAGAAACTAAAATCACACCATTCATGTGAACAGTACATGCAAGGACCAGATGTCTGAATATCTCTGATATTCATGAATCAAGTTTCAAACACTTAGAAATATTGTTCATTAAAAAAATAAATCTTCTGAGAAGATAAATCTTTGATGAAGAAACTGCTACTCATGAGGCTTAATACAGCTGAGTGAAAACTATTTTTCACCTTACTTTCTTAAGCAAGATATACTTTACCATACTTAAAGGAAACTGACCACATAACTCGAAATATGTTCACTTTTAACAATAAGGAAAAACATGTCGTCAACCCCTGAAAAAGTGGGAGGTGAGAAATACAGGTAAAAGTTCTTCACAATTTGCACTCACCAGGGTATTTTATACTCTGCTATAACAAAGGAGTCAAATGGCTTTATCTTCTCAGAATCTTCCGTATAAAACAGTGCAGTGAAGCATGTGTTTGACTCAGAATGTTCCCACTTCACACTATGATGAGCCACTTGCCAATTGAGTTCATTCTCCTGCCTCCCACTTGTAAAAGGAATTTAATTGGATGTTACTGCAATCTGTACTCAGATAAGTTTGCTGAGAAAGAAAAAAATACAAAACCCAAAATGAAATACCAACAAACTATTTCATTTGAAGACCTCAAGAAGCATTTTTCTTCCAGAGCTCTCTGTTTGTGCTGGTCCACCATCTAAGTTTGTTGCTACCCTTCAAACAGTCATTCTTTCCCTCTGGACTTCCTATTTTTTTTTCTAGTGCCATCCAAAAGTTCACAATTCTTTTCTAAAAAACTAACTTTCAAGTCTCCAGGATGTGGCCCATTAGATTGCATATGCTTTCATGTGAGGCTAACTCTCTCTCTTGAATTCAAAGTTTTATGGTGCCTGAGACAAGGGTGGCCTGCAATAAAGACCTTGCTTCCACTTCACAAGCCACCTGTTATCATCTTCTCCAACCTGCCAACTCCTCTATTACTTCCCAGTCCTGCTGCTCCCCAGCCCACTGTGCCATCTGCACAGCAGGAATTCAGAGATAAACTTACAAAGTGTTAGAAGTCTCAGCTTTGTCTCGGAGCTGGTGCTGCTTTGTGAGCAGAATAATTATTCTGGAATAAAAGTAACTTTTATTTAAGAAGAATGTCTGCATGGAAAGCTACTCCAGAATCATGGGTGGCAAACTAATTTATTCCATTCTAGCTCTGACAGTCTGCTTCTTCTTTTGTATTTTTTGTAATTGTGAATACTTTAGGTTTTCTTACTCAGACAGGATATAGAGATATAATAATCACATTAATCTAAGAAAAGAATGAAAAATTACTCAAAAATTTCCAGTGATTTCTGAAACTAAATCATCCAGCATTTCTGAAACTGGGAAGCTGAAATGCAGGATTCTAGTATCTCAAAAACACTGTTAACAGTTCTGCCACAAAGTTAATTAAGAAGAAAAACAAACAAACAAAACCACAGATCACTGTAGCCCAGAAGAAATTAGACTTAAAGTGTATGAAAGACTGGAATAGGTGACTAGGTTGAAACCAGAGAGAAAATTCAGCTCATAGTGGCATCGTGCCACAGAAACTCAAGACAATTACTATCCCAAATAATGTATAATTGCGGTAAAAATCAAGACACGACAATGGAATACAGATAGATAAACTAACTCAAGAAAACAATGAAATTATTTTGAATTGGCATGACACAGAGTAGACACAGCACATGAGGTGCTCAATGGTTGTTACTTTGGGACAGATAGTGTGATAAAGGTTAATCTTAAGAATGTATATGAAGTGCAGTAAAGGGGGTTTTTTTGGACCATCTACAAAGTTTCTGCCAAGCCTACAAGGTAGCACAGGAAAAACACCTGCAGTTGCATGATGGAACATTGAAACCAATATCATTGATCAATGGGAAGAATAGAAGCTGATCATTCTCTTGTGAATCAGAGATGATAGAGTGGAAAAGGATGTTTCCTTTTTTTGTTCAATTCAAATTATTATGGTTTTCTGTCTAAACTGGAGAATTTGAACCATGGAACCACTTTGCATTATAAGTAGTAGAACTCTTTATCAACCTTGAATCATAATGCAGAAATGGGTAATTTACAGCAAGCTTTGAAAGAGCTTTCAATTTAAATAACTCTCCTATTTTGGGTCAAGTGCAAAACCCTACTAAAGTGCCAGTTGCAAGCAAACATAGCTATCTCGGCTCTTAAAACACCACAGTTATATTCCATCTCCTCCCACAGAAAATAAATCAATAATTCAAAATGGTATTCTGGTAATGTAACACCTTGTCTATAACCCATTCTTCCTCAGATGTCTTTTGAGGAAAGATTTTATTAAGCATATTTTAAAGCTTAATGAACCACTGTCACTTTTTTGTTTCTGTTAATTTTTCAGCAAATACATGTAAGCCATTCTCAAACAACAATACCTCTTGCTTGTAGATGTAAGCAAGGCTGCAGGCAGTTCCTGAGCACGCTCAGTTCTTTTAGTCATTCATAAGCTACAGTGATCTCTTGTTTTCTCATTAAAGAAAATGCATTCAAACACAGAAATATTCTGCAAGGTATTTTTCTTTCACATGAAACATTCAGGAACAAAGATGTCTTTGTCCAGCATATGCTTTCAACTTCTTCCCCACTTCTTGTCTGCATTTTAACCCCAGTTAAGTTTCCTTCTTGGTAGATTAGACATTGTAACCTGAAGTAGTTTCAGCACAGAGAGGCAAAGGCTGACAGTGGACACAAATGATTCAGGCAGGTGTGGATATAAACAGTCAGGGAGCGAGAGGAGCTATAAAACCAGACGGCAACATTGACAAAATAGAGAGTAAGTACAAATCGGCATTGCCTAAATTTAGGATTAAAGCTGAAGATTTCTGACCACCAAAAGAGACAAGAGCTGGTTTTCAATGGAAATAGTGGAAAAAAAAAACAAACAAACCCCAAACAAACCCCAAACACAAAACAACAACAAAAACACACCCTAGGTGAAAGTCAGTGCTTAATAAGTATCTAACTGGCACGGTCACCCATGGTATGGTCCTGGATTCATTAAGTGAAAATACCCTTACCAGTCCAAAGCCTCTTTTTTAATTAACTGGTCGTTAGGACAATTTACCAAAAGAACTGAAATACTGTACTGAAAGAAAAGTTCATGTTTATATAAAGGCTGGGTTCATAGCCTTTGACAATGAATACAGAGAACAATTATCTGACTGTATCTGAGGATGACTCATTTGAAAGTAGCTATCATTATAAAATGATTTTAGGGATAACATCTCTCAACTGAAGAGGTGCTAGAATTTCATCTACCACTACCCCAGATCCTGTCCAACTCAATTTAAGCTATCAAACCTTTTCTTTTATATTCTGCTTAATTCACAGATAGACATTCCTTTTAAAGAACAAAATAAATATTTAAACAAAAAGAGATCTTCCACTTCTGTTTCTTGCAAGTCTTTCCATCTTCATAATTGTTTTCCAATAGCCTAAAATATGTTTTCAATTATTTTATTGTATACTAGGATCTATTCACTTGTAAGGTCAAAGCGAAAACTTTAAGTAAGAGATTCTTAAATTACTTTTGACATTTCATCTTTTAACTTCAAAACCATATAGTTTCTAAATGTCATCTGTAGATTGTATAAAAAGTTTTAACTATTTCTATTGCTTTCTGCACTTTACCTCATTTTAACTATATGAATTAGAGAACCTGTAACCTTTTTAGTGTTTGGAATTTTTCATAAAATATTTGTTAGAATTGCTACAAAGGTATGGTACTTTAAATTACCCAGTTTCTATCTTACATTATATGAGACTAGGTCATATCATTTCAGCTTTATTAGACCACTGGAAAATAAAAGCTTACATTTATGCATAGCATGTTATAAAAATCAAATTGATAAAACAATGAGATATCCATGTCATTAAGATGCAAATATTGGAGGTCAAATATGAGTCTACCTGTCCAGATAAAGTTATTTCAACTTTGACATTAGCCTGTGTTATCTAACACAGGGTGACTAGCAGCATTTAAAAGTCTACATCCTTTAGTAATCCGCAGGTACTATTTGGTTTAGTTTAAAACAGGGATCTGTTCTTTATATGACAGCCTGCATGCAATATGTGCATATGTATGTGCAATAGATGAGCATTTGTGAAAGTTCTACTCATGGTACTGCACCAATATTGGAACACTGCTTTGTCTGTAGTGGACTCATAGTACTCATAACAACATAAGTTGACCATTTTTTGGACCAAAAATCTTGGGTACTGCTCCAACCATAAACTTTGTTCACATCTTTTGACAGCAACATTACTTATATTCTAGATCTCTGATGTAGAAAGCTAAGTTTACTTAAATCAAGAATTTCTAATGTACACGGAGCTGATCCTCATTTTGCTTACCTCCTTGACCTTCATGTTTTTTTGCCTCATTTGGGTGTACTCCTTCACAGAACTGGGTGTAAACACACCCCTTCAGTCCTGGTACACTTTGGCTGTTTGAAAGATCAGTGTGTTTTTGAAAAATAGGCCATTTTTCCACATTACTTCATGATATTTATTTGTACTCAACCTACTGAATTAGTAGTTTCACTGCTCAGAAGAGGAGTTGACATCTGCTTCTTAGTCAGGAGTTTGTATAAACTGCTTCAAGTATTCTCAAGTTCATTGTCTAGATCAATGATAACAAAAGTAGTAAGATATCAGCCTGCATCTCAATGCACAACTTATAATGCAGTCCTATAAGTATTTTCAAAGGCAAAATAAAAAACCCAATTTTTATCCAGATATCCTCTACTGAAAGGCATAAAAGCAGCTCTGCCTTCTTCCATCCACCTTACCATGGAGAGAATGAGCACAGTTTCCTATTCTCTTCAAGCATGTTGGCTGAAAACTGCAAAATAAGTGCTCTGACACTCATTGAATGTTATCAGGGCCCAAATAACTTCTCACCTGAATTCCCATTGTGGTCCATTTTGATGTCAGACATTTTTATCTAACCCTCTTCCATAAAGAACTTTTCTGTAAAGTCAGCCAGGACTGCTTTTAACCTTCATCAGCCTTTCCAAAGTCAAAGGTTGTTGCAGAAATCCTGCAATGATACATCTACATGATCCAATAAATAGATGAGAAAAGCCAGAATTTAAACCAAGCTTCTCACAAAAGGTCTCTTTTACCCCATTACTATTTCACTTCAAAAATAAGTGTGAAGAGGAGCTAAAAAAAGTTCATAGCTAGCTAATGCATTTTTAAATAGGACACTCATTTTTAATCTATAGTACTTATAACCAATTATTAGCTAGAATATAGAATTAGCAGTTCATCACTTATATTTATAATTTAAAGGTGGGGTTAGTTTAATAATTTTGTGTTAGATAATTAATTCAATTTTATCTGTATAGTCAGCCTATGAGTGCTTTGAAATAGTGAACAGGACAAACAGTGGTCAGGATCTAGAAATATAAAGCAGTCATAGACCACATGATGTTGAAGTTTACATCCACTTTCTCTTACACTGCTGGGAGAGTATAATGGAGATTGTGGTTCATGTGAGCATTCCCTGACTACAACACACCTTTTGTTACATTTATTTTTTTTAAAGTTGCAGAACAAACAACAACAACAAAAAAAGTATTTTCAGTATGTCTCCAGTGGCTGAGGCTGAGAATTAGGGTGTTTTTATTCAAGTTTATATAAATTTATGTAAATGTTTTATGTATGTGTTCGTATAGTATGAGATTATATACATACATAAGAATTAAAAATACTACTTCATGCAGCAATAGAGTATCTAAATAACCCAGAATGAACATAATGTTATGATGTCTTTGCAGTTCCAAGGTAATATAAGAGCATTCAAGATCTCATTAGAAATTTATAACATTTAATGGTAGAATATCACACAAATAAATTTTTTTGGTATGAAAAATTTTTTTTCAAAACTTAATATGAAAATATTTGCTGATTAACTCTTTTCCTTTGCACTTGATTTGTTTGAGGCAAACTTTAAAAGACAAAAGACTTAGTTATCTGTCCTGGGAATTTTGAACAATCTTAACCTTAACTCCCATTTGGATCAAAATAATTACAACATGATGGTTTTTCCTAAAATGTCTAAATGACTGAAGTCTGAGCATTTCCTTTCATTAAACTATTACTAAAGCATTGTGAAACATCTTTATATATTCTAAACAAAGATACACATTTAGCAAATAGTTTTGTACCTTTGGAAAAACATCAATTTGTTTACTAAAAATATACCAGACAGACTGTGAACATAGAATAAGGCTTCTCAAAGTGCACCCACAAAGGTTTGTTTTTCAGGGTTGATACTGCAAGCAATTAGCTTGACATTTAATGAATGACATTTCTAAGAATTGCTAAAGTTGACTTAAGCAAACAGAAGAACCTTGTTTTGTTTAGAAAAGGTAGTATCTCACTGTTGCACGTTTTATGCAAAATGCTTTTGCCAGCTCATGTTGAAAAGATCTACATGCATTAAAAACTTGAAATAAGAATGTTCTCTGTAAACAGAATTTCTATTATGGTGCTCTCTGCTTAGCACAGACTTTGATAGAAGATTCTGTGGTAAATATCCTGCAAGTGAGCAGGTTCATCCTTGAATTATAATAAATTTACCCTTAATTAAAATTCTGTCTTTTTCTAAGGATGGTTCAAATCATAAACAATTCACTTGACATTGTACATTTTAGTCAGAAAAGAATAAAAAAGAAAAATTAAAAACAAGCAGAGGGTATGTTTAAAATCTATGTCCTTAAACTTTTCCTAGGCTTTAGAATTTAATTTGATACTGGGAAGCAAAGGAATCATTTGTCTTAGTTTGGTTCTCCAACCCAGAGGATATCTTTGTTTACATACAACACATTTCAAGGGCACTTAGAAAACCACAGTAATTCAAGAAACACATTGAAATTTGGTCTCATTTCCTGCTTATGTCAAAAAGAATATTAAGTGTTTATGTCATGACAGTCTCATCAGCTTTATTTTTATGCATTAGAAATATTGAAATTGCTTCCAACTGCCTGTAATATCAGAGTATCATTCACCCAGTTCAGCTGCTCGGTTAGCACACCCACACCTCACCAGGGAGAGAATGGAGTCATCAACCCGAATGGCAGAAAGCTATTTATAAATAGGGTTCCCATATAGCTTTCGCAGGCAGAATTTTTGACAAGCCTGGGGTTTTTTTTTGGTTGTTGGGGACTGTTTTTTATTGGGGTTTTTTTTGGTGTATGTGTGTTTTGTTTTGTTTTGGAGTGGTTTTTTTAGGTTTGGTTGGGGTTTTTTTGTGATGAACTTCACTGGTTAAAGGTAAGTGAGGCAGATCAACAAAGCTATCCTGTTTGAAAGGAAATGCGAGCAAATAAACTGACCTGTTTTTTCTCTTTTCTTTTCTTTTCTTTTCTTTTCTTTTCTTTTCTTTTCTTTTCTTTTCTTTCTTTTCCTTTTTCTTTTCCTAATATTCCATGATTACATGAAAAACAATGGGGAAAAGAATACTGTATACACGTGAATTAATTATATTCCCTCAGAAAAAACCCTTTGAACTACATTTTTTTCCCTTCTTCCCCATGTCTTGTCACCATGGGTTATTTTTCCATTGTAATTTCACAGCAGCTCTTCACTGATGTAAATGGTACTACTTTGGGACCTTGGTATTTGTGCAGTAATTATTATAGTTCGGCCTTGTATCTAATAGGCAAGTGAGGGGACTACTAAAAATATAGCATCACTCATAAAGATTGTCTACACATCCCTTTAGAAATACACACAAAGCTGTAGTCCCAGACCAACCCTGTTCCATTCAGTGAACTTTTCTGTGAAATTATAAAGCAAAATTACAAGACAAAGAAGAAATAATACTTAGTCAGGAGAAATAGAGGAAAGAATAAAGACTATAGTTGAAACAACTATGGCCTTGGTTGGGAGTGCAAAAGTCTGTTTTATCACTGCTGCAAACTCTTGATTTTTTTCAATGGCTTCAAAATCAAGTCAATTCTATTTTTTTCTGAACAGCTTTTGATTTTATCAACAAAGCATCAAAGGACCTGAGCAATACATAGTGTGAATATCTTTCATACAGGTCAAGTTGTTTTGCTGTCTTAGAAAGTGAAATCACCTCACCTTTTTTATTTTATGCTTCAAGCTGTATTTGAAAATGCACTGCTTTTTTGCAGTGATAAAGCTCTTCTCTTTTCCTTCCTGCAAATCTTATTTCCAGCTAACACTGTCCAGTAGGAAATGAAGCTTTTTTCATGCTTTCCCATGAAACAGTCCCATCAGTTGTGTATCTTCATGTTATTAAGCAAGTATGGGGTTTTTTTTCTGATAAACGTATGCCCATGAACCATGATTAAGCAAGCAAGAAAGATAAACTGAGTTCTTGAGTTTCATGTTGTGAGATGGAAGCAAGCCATCATAAAACATAATGCCCAGAAACTGTACTAGGTGGTTTGAAATTTTACTTCTAACAGAGTCAACTACCAATAGCCCCACAATTTTAGGAGCACATAATTGAAAACCAGTTATGCTGGAATCTTAAAAGGATAACATCCCTTCAACTGACACTCTTCTTTTTTTTTTTTCTTTTTGACAGAAAAATTGGCCATTTCTCTTATGCAATAAGAAAAAATTAGGTAAATGTGCCTGAAGCAGACAGGAGTAATTTGATTGTTTCTTAAAAACCCATTTATATGGAGGACTCAAATTGAATCCCAGGCTTGTTTTTTTTCCATTCCACCCAGGTGTGACTGACTACAGAGCACATAAAACGGTGACATTAAAGGGAATTAGACTTACACTTCTGCTGCAGCACAGCAATGAGCCAATGTCCTTTTCTATAGGAAAAAGAGGGTGCAGATATTTTCATACTGAGCGAACCCAAGAGAAAGGGTGATTCTGAAAGCCCCATTTACTGGTGACTCCAAGTAATTATGGAAATGTCCAGATCTTGGCTTTGGAGATCAGATTTTCAAAACCATTCAGCTGTCATAGACAAAGAAGCACCATCCAACACCTGCCTTTCAGTTTCTGGCCTTTATTGTACCAAGCCTTTCATTAAGAAAACAGATTTCTTATTAGCATTATCTGGTAAGCCAGGAGAGAAAAACTGACTTTCACTGTAAAAGTTCATTTCCATTATGGCATTCGGAAGTGCTACTATTAATGTTTGGGTTTTTTTTTTTCATAGAAGACCTACCTGCCATAAATATAAGTTTGGCAAATATTTATAGATATATGGCATCTAAAATTCTATTTTCTTTCTGATACCAGATCTGTCATAATTTGACTATGAAAATATACATACTAGAAGTGACTTGGAACAATTCCACTATTTCAACTCATTAAAAGAAAGGTAAAGAATATGACTTGGGCTTTGCTGGCCAGGATTAGCCATTCTGGAGAGAGCAGTATTACCTTACTTAGTAAGTCCAACTATAGAAGAAAGGTGGTCTTCCAAGCGTTTAAATCACAACATTATTTTTTCAAAGTATAAATCAGGTCATTTGAAGCCCCTCACTCAACACTGAGACTGCTGCTAATATGTTCAGTGAGTCTTTCTTCAACTGTGATTTTTGCATCAGTTGGCAACACAAGCATTGTTCCCAGTCCTTCTCATAAAAATTGGTTAATGCTTTTCAATTAGAATGTTTTGCTTTTGGCTACTTAGAGGAACTTCAACTATTGAAGCTGAAGGTTTGGTTTTCTTTTTTCTGAGCATATGTATATTTATACAAAAAACATCATCAACTAAAAATAATCCAAAACACCCCAAAAGAGCCTACTAGACAAAACTGAATTCCAACTTGTCTCCTTGTATTCTGCTAGAAAATCATTATTCTGTATTACAGAAATAGAGGTGGGCAACAGAATGAAAAAGCTGAACTAAGTTCAATAGAGTGCCTGATTGTGACTCATCTCTGTTCATGAATAAGGATGAACCAAGTCAATGCAAGGTTTCTGGCATTATTTCCTTATCATCAAATATGTTTGATTTCTCACATATTTGTCATCAGTTCCTTTGGCTTGGATTGTTTTTGGCTGATAGAGATAAGCTAGACCCTTAATTTAACTCACATCTTTAGCTATTGAGCTCATTGAAAGAGCATTCTATCAGCTTTAGATAAGGAATAACTTAGAGCAAAATATAAAGAGAAAAAAACTCTCACATTTCCATTCAAAAGATCTCACACTTTTACTGAGAGAAGGAGGAATAAAATACAGTTTCCAGGTCAACCTGCAAGCCCCTTAGGTTCTTTCAGGCCACAGTGGACTACCAGAAGAAAAAAAATATCTTCTCCAGTTAAACCCAGTTCCAGTTCTTCTGTTTTCTTCTACTAATATGAACTATGTGCAACATGGGTGAGTAGAAGTTATCAAAAGAAAAATATGTGTTGCCTCTCCATCATGCAAGATGGCAGTATGAACCTTAAGAGGGCCACATAAACACTGTAAGATATGTTAATAAGCTCACAGAACATTAGTGAGAGTTACTCTGCTTAAGTTTTTTAAAAAAGGTAGGTTGCTAAATATTTAACATTATCAAATAAACAGATTATAAATATTTTGTACTATCCGTAAGCTATCTGTATCCACTTTCTTGTATCTGTAAAGCAAAGAGGATCAGCAGACCTTAGGAGTCCATAGACGTTTTTATGTATGCCTACTGATATACACACAAACGCTAATGTTAATGTACAAGAGTTGATGTTTGTCTACAGCCTCATATTTTTAAATTGAATTATTTTGCTGTTTTAATAGTGCATCAAGCCTCTCCTACAAGAAGAAATAGTCACAATTTAATATGCATTTTTAGACTCACAGAGTCATAAAATCACAGAATGTTAGGGGTTGGAAGGGACCTAGAAGATCATCTAGTCCAACCCCCCTGCCAGAGCAGGATCACC
>JANHGL010008494.1:0-32223 GCA_024611195.1 Ceyx melanurus
CTTCCTTCCTTCCTTCCTTCCTTCCTTCCTTCCTTCCTTCCTTCCTTCCTTCCTTCCTTCCTTCCTTCCTTCCACTTTCTTGTCCCTCCTTTGTATGGATGTAAATTTTGTGTTACTATAGGAAAGTGACACTAATCTAAGACTTCATCTTAAGAAGGCAGGGGTATTTTCAATTTAAGTGGATGTCTAAATTTCAAATGAAGCTGTGATTGCAGTTGAAAGGGTAGGAATGCCTGTGCAATATATGTAAATACATATGCTTTCCCTAGGAGGCTACATAATTTTTCATATTTGCAGCTCATCTACTTCCATGCTGATTGCTTGTAACCCCTCGTCCTAATCCTTCAGGGTTACTTATGTGGTTATCCAGTCATCCTGCATCCTTTATCCCCCAAGAACTGGGCCTTTCAGGGAACTTGTAGAAACCAGGAGCCAAACTCTTGGCAGAATTTTTTATGGCTCATATGAAATTGCATGACTACACCTGTGGGCAACATTAGGATTACAGACCCTAAGAATGTGGCAACTCACTGCAGGTTGCCATGAAATTCAAAGAAAGTCTTGAAACTTCAGAGTACATCTGGCTACTCAGCTTGGTTTTAATATAATTTTGGGTCATTTTTCCTTAAATGAACAAAACCAGTCTTTCTGCAGGGAAAGATTTACAGTCAGAAGGAGAAGCAGAAACCTTTTATTTTGCATTTAATGGTAATAGCCCCCACTAGAAAGACAATATTGTCAAGACCTTTTTTATTTACTTTCTCAATTAGTAGCAAACTGTGATAGCAATTCACAAGGGAATTAGCACACTGGCTTCTTCATTTCTCTGTCTCCTCTTCCTGTAGCTATTTTAGGAACTGCAGCACTGTGGGATATACCTAGTCCCTGTTAATAGGTACTGTGCTGAAAAGGGGAGAGTTAAACATCCTCTACTCGATTCTCTTTCTAATCTCTTACTCAGTAGGCCTTGTAGAAGGGTGGGAAACATTTTAGCAGGAATTAGAGGAATGCAAGTGGGCTTTTTAAGAAAAGACCACCTTGTAGCTGAATTAAAATAAGTAGACTAGAAAGCACCCAAGATAAAACAGGGGCAGCTGGTAGCTGCTCTGTGATTCCTGTTGGAAATGTTAGCTTATTGAGCTAGGTTGTAGCTTGGCAAGTTGATTAGAAACAGGCTGAATTTTGGGCAACTTGTGTAGTCCCTCCAAGGCTAGAACGAGTGTTTTATACCTTTGTTGAATCAGTGCTTGAGGTGCTATGGGGACTAGCACTACTATGCCTCCTAAGGACTATGAAGAGTTAAAAAATGCTGTTTATGTGTTCTCCTTGAATTGGGTGAAGAAATATTTCCTGAACCCATGGGCTTTGTTTCACACTTGAAATGCTGTTTAGCCCATTTGAATATTTTTGTAGCATTTAACATTAGCATCTCTCTCACAGTTTGCATTACTTTGACTTATGGAGGTCCCACTGTGGAGGATTGGGAGAAACTAAAGTTCTGTATTAGTAAACCCATGACAGAAAAAGAGGCAATTATCTCTTACTTCTAAAAGCTCCAAAGTGTAATTCTTGCAATTAATTCCTACAAGGTTCAGAGAATCTAGACTGGATTTGGTTTGTGGTAGATATTTACATTCTCTTTGAATCAGCTATATATTTTTATATAGGAACAGTGACTTTAATAACAATCTTCTCCTTAAACTTGCAAATTAAATAGACCCTATGGGGAATCTGATATAAGTTAGTGAACTGTTGTTAGAGGTCTAGCTGAGTATCTGATGAAATTATGTTTCTTGGCATTTCTTTGACTCAAAAAAAAAAAAGTTTATATTTTTTTTTCTTGCTATAAGTGATTCCCTGTTCTATTTTCTTCCTGGTTAGCTAAATACCACAGTAGAGAAAATATGTAAAAATTATTTGGAGACATAATATCAGCTTAATATTACACACACAATAGGAACATAACCCATAGGAGCTGTTGGGGTGGGGCGTTAGGAATGAATAATAATTTATAATTGGGCACTGTTCATCTGACAGAAAAAGAGAGAAATTGTGAGTTCAAAAGGGACTTCAAAATATGAACTTGTCAGAGTTTGTGCATTGTATTTGCTTTGGATAGTGCATTAACATCTTTAGCAAAGCTTATGCTGTTTTGAGTGATGGAGGTCCTACTGTGTAAGGCTGGAGAAAAAAAAAAAAGTTCTGTATTTGTAAGCATGTGGCTGGACAAAAAAAAACAATTATCTCTTTCTTTAAAAGCTACAAAGTACAGTGATGGTAGCATTTGACAAGAGTAAACTAGATGTGCACAGCTTTAAGGCAAAGTGAGGACATGCAGATGAAAAGTTCAGCCCACTCTTCCTTTCCCCCTCCTGTCTCTACCCACCCTTGTGATTCCTTTTTTTTTTCCTTTTTTCTTTTTTTTTTCTTTTTTCTTTTTTTTTTTCTTCTTCTTTTTTATAGTTGGAGAGAAAAACTGGGACACTTGTTTCTTTTATTTCTTCCAGATTGTTATTTTATCTTCGTTTTTGATAGAGCAGTAACGATATCCAGTGGCTGCTCAGATGGATCACTGATAGATATTCCTTAGGGATATTCCAGAAAAATGCATCCCAGACAGGACTTATTTCCTAAATCACAGCATGAATTGAAACCTATGCAGTCTGCCAACAGTAATCGTCTCCTGTCACTGGTCAGGTTTCCATTATTTTCCCTGGCACTCTTCTTCAACCCTCCTATTTTCTCCACCCCTACCAGCAATTAAAGGCTGCAATGAATCTCTTACGTGCACAAGAAGGCAAGAACACACACAGAGCTTCCTTTCATTTTTTTGCATTTTATCTCCCAAATATTAAGGGTTTTTTACTCCCTTTACATTCACTATCTTATGCTGGCTGGGTTTGGGATTTATAAGATACTTCAGTGTTTTTTCTTGGGTACTTGCTGTGCATTTCTCCTCTTTGAAATCTGCAAGGTGTAGTGGCATAATCAACAGAAGAAGAAAGGATAAAAAATATTATTGTGAAAAGTGTGGTGAACTCTATTCAGGGATCTGAAATCTTGAGATGGTACGTGACACATACAAGGGCTTTGCGTCAGTTAAGGAGGTGAATACTGCTGCTGTATTCAGTACTTGCTTCTGAAAGTGGAAAATAATCTCCCCAAAGTGCAGGCTGTGTCACAAAATGACCTAAGAGCTATGATGGGGGTTTGTCCTGTTACTTCTGAACCAGTCATCTGAACTGCAGCCTGCACTGGGGAAGGGGTCTGTGGCAAAAAGGACCGACCAAAAAACTATTTTGAGGGCTTGTTTTGGAGCCGGGTGAAGCCGTTTACTTGTGCAGGGGCTGCCAGCTGGTGGCCGGGCTGCCCGGCCCCGCCTCCCACCCCCCAGTAAAATTAAATAATCTGCTAATCACCTACTAATCTACAGAGGGGCACCACCTGCTGCTGGTCAGGCCCCAGTTTATAAGAAGCCTTAGGGAGGGTGGGAACTACTTCCCAACCCCAAAGCCCAGGGTGAGTAGCCAGTTGTTGTGGGTGCCTCTGTGGGAAGCTTTAGCTGCAGCACATACGGCAGGACGCTGAGCCTCTGCCAGTGTTAAAAAGTAAGCTCAAACCCTTTAAGTGGTCAGGGGGTAATGATGAAGTGGGTAGAAGGATCCCAAAATAAATTAAAAAATGTTTTAGAGCCTTGGGATAGATGCTGAAGGGATCAAGAACACAAGCTGTGTTCTCCTCTATTTCTTGCATGGCAACTGTGAATGAGGAAATCAAGGAGAAAAGACAGCAGGTCAGCTCATGGTTCCAGGATGTGTTACAGGCAGGGCTTTGGGTTTTTTGATCATGGGCTGCTATACAAGGCACCTGGCTTGCTGGTGGCAGGGGAGATGCATTTAGGAGGGGAAAAAGGATTTTGGGGCAGGAGTCAGCAGGGCTCACTAACAGGGCTTTAAACTAGATATGAAGGGGGAAGGGGAGATAATTGTGCCTATTATCATTTTAGATAATCAAGAGGGTATACCACCCTTAAAGACTGAAAGCTTTATACTTGACTCCATTCCTGAAGTGTTTCTATGTAGCATGGGGAATAAACAGTAGGAGTTAGAAATCCACATGCGGTCATGGGGTTATGAACTGGGGGCATTTACAGAGACATGGTGGGACAGCTCACATGACTGGAATGCGGTCGTGGATGGCCTTGTCCCTTTCAGGAAAGGCATGTCATCAAGGTGAGGTGATGGAGTTGCCCTTATGTGAGGGAGCAACTGGAATGTCTTCAGTTCTGTCCAGGGGTGGATGAGGGGTGAGTTGAGAGCTTGTGGGTGCAAATTAAGGGCCAGGCTGGCATGGCTGATACAGTTGTGGGTGTCTATTGCCGCCTGATCGGGAAGTTGATGAGGCCTTCTACAGCCAGCTGACAGCAGCCTAACAATCACAGACCCTGGTTCCTGTGAGGGATTTTAGCTTATCTAAATATTTACTGGAAAGGCTATTCAGCCAGCCACAGTCCAGGAAGTTCTTCCAGTGCACTAGTGATAACTTCTGGATGCAAATGGTGGAGGAGCCAACCAGGAGGGGAGCAGTGCTGGATCTCATCCTGCAACAAGGAGGAGGGTCTGGTTGAAGCAGTGAAAGTTGAGGGCAGCCTTGGCCTTAGTGGTCACAAGATGGAGGAGTTCAAGATCTTGTCTGGCAGGAACAGGATATAAAGCAGGACTACAAATCAGGATTTCAGGAGAGCCAACTTTGGCCTTTTCAAGCAATTGTTGGGTGAAATCTCTTGGGACTGGGTATTAGAGGGCAGAGGGGCCCAGGATAGATGGTTAACATTTAAGGACCTCTTCTTCCAAGCTCAAGATCAGTGCATCCCAGCAAGCAGAAAATTGAGAGAGGGAGCCAGGAGACATGCATGATTAAGTAAGGAACTGCTAAGCAAACAAGTGAAAGAAGAGAGCCTACAGATCATGGAAGGAGGGGCTGGCCACCTGGGAGGAGTATAGGACTGTTGTCAGAGAATGTAAGGAAGCAACTAGGAAGTTACTCAATCTTGCAAGGGAGGTCAAGGTTAACAAAAAAGGGTTTCTTCAAATATATTGCAGGAAAAGCTAAGGTTAGAGGCAATGTAGGCCCTCTGCTGAATGAGGCAGGTGCCCTGGTGATGGAGGACACAAAGAAGGCAAAGTTACTGAATGCCTTCTTTGTCTATACTGCTAGAGACTGTCCTCAGGAGCCTGACACCTGAGGCACCAGGAGATAGCATTACAAGTCTTCCCTGACTGATGAGGACTGGGTTAAAGAACAATTGAGTAATCTGGACATCTGTAAATCCATGGGCCTCTATGACATGCACCTACAAGTGTTGAGGGAGCTGGCACAGGTTATTGCCAGACCACTCTCCACCATCTTCAGTAAGTCATGGCAGATGGGAGAGGTGCCTGGGGACTGGAGGAGGGCAAACATCAACCCAGTCTTCAAAAGGGCTAAGAAGGAGGAGCCAGGCAACTATAGACCAGTCAGCCTCACTTCCATTCTCAGAAAGGTAATGGAGCAGCTTATGCTTGGCGCTATCCTTAGGCATATCAAGGACAAGGGGGTCATTAGGAGCAGTCAACATCGTTTTACCAAGGGAAGGTCATGTTTTACCAACCTGATAGCCTTTGATGAGGACATAACCAGGTGGATAGATGATGGTAGAGCAGTGGATGTGGTTTATCTTGATTTCAGTAAGGCATTTGACACTGCCTCCCACAGCATCCTTCTGACTAAATTGAGGCAGTGTGGTCTGGACAATCAGGTAGTGAGGTGGATTGGGAACTAGTTGAAGGAAAGAAGCCAGAGAGTTGTGGTCAATGGGATGGAGTCTAGTTGGAGGCCTGTAACTAGTGGGGTCCCACAGGGGTCGGTGCTGAGACCAGTTCTGTTCTGAGCCAGCAATGTCCTCTTGTGGCCAAGAGGGCCAATGCCATTCTGGGGTGTATTAAAAGGGGTGTGGCTAGTAGGTCAAGTGAGGTTCTCCTGCCCCTGTACTTTGCCCTGGTAAGGCTGCATCTGGAGTATTGTGTCTAGTTCTGGGCACCCCAGTTCAAGAGGGACATAGAATTGCTTGAGAGAGTCCAGCTCAGCCACAAAGACGATTAAGGGAGTGGAGCATCTCTCTTATGAGGAAAGGCTGAGGGAGCTGGGGCTCTTTACCTTGAAGAAAAGGAGACTGAGGGGTGACCTCATCAATGTTTATAAATATATAAAGGTTGAGTGCCAGGAGGATGCAGCCAGACTCTTCTTGGTGATGCCCGATGACAGGACAAGGGGCAATGGGTGGAAGCTGAGGCATAGGAAGTTTCATGTAAACATAAGGAGGAGTTTTTTCACAGTGATGGTGACAGAACACTAGAACAAACTGCTCAGGGGGGTTGTGGAGTCTCCCTCTGGAGACATTCAAGACCTGCCTGGATGTGTTCCTGTGTGATCTGGTCTAGGTGATCCTGCTCAGGAAGGGAGGTTGGACTAGATGATCTTTCAAGGTCCTTTCCAGCCCCTGACATTCTGTGATTGTGTGAGTTCAGACCATGCTGATAGAAACCAGTATTGGTTTGAAACTGGAAACTGATTTCAGCAGGAGCTGCTACAGGCATGTTACAACTACCTCCTGCAAAATCTCCTAGCTATGACATTACCTTTTAAGGAAAAGTTCCTTTCCCAGTATGACTTTTGGAGTGGCAGAACACATCAGCTCTCACTCCTCAAGAAAGGCCTTTCCATTTGGCCTTTGCTTGTTATGTTGGCTGCATGTTAGAAAGCTGCCTGTTGTGGCCTTCACTTGCTGATACAGTGGACAAATTTGTCAAGAAAAACAACTTTAGAGATGAATGAAAACAACTTTCCCAACTTACATAATATATTTATGATTGCTTCCATGGCCAAGCTGACGGGTATTAAAAGAATGCTGCTGGCTTCTTCATGTGCACCTATCCTGCTGCCACAGCCACTGGGGGGGCTACACCCCAGCATCACCCAGCATGTAGTTCTGCACTCCCAACCAGTGGATCTATGCAGATAGATTGCTGCACAACAGGCAGATGGCCTGGATCAAGAACAGGCTTGCAGTTACATTTTGTTTTGTTGTTGAACTAGAGCACAGACTCATAGTAATGGACCATGATGTGTTGGTCCAGCAGCTGCACATTTGCTATAGGGCAACAGACAGCTGCTGATACATCCAGCTGGTAAAAATTCACCTGTCACAACTGGCAGAGTGACTTGAAACCTGTTCAACTCTCTACATCCACAAGCTATGATGAACTCTGAAGCTAAATGTGCTATATTTCCAAAACAGAGCCTTTTTATTTATTTATTTATTTATTTTTTGGGGGGTGAGATTCTTGGTAAAAGCCATGCAGCTCCTGGGGCTGCAGAGGCTGAGGAGGGCGTAATTGCATGTTACGTTTGGAGAGAATGCTTGGGAAATGCTGAAGACTGCATTGCAGTTCACTGTCCCAACTCCCCCAGCTGTGCTGACACAGCTCAATGAGAGCAAAACCACTGAGCTAGGTCACTGAAGTTATTTTCCTTTTATGTTTCAGGGTTACTTTCAACCTCAAGCATTTGAGTGGTCCAGTTTACAGAGCTGTCAGATAAACAGTTGCTGTGATACACTAGGGAGGGTAAGACTGCAGGGTGACCTGACAGGCAGAGCAGGTAACTATGCTGACCCAAATACTGTGTTCTGAGCTCTCTGGCATTCCCTCCATGTCAGAGTTGAAGATTATGGTGTATATTTTGCAACATTGCTCCCTGAGGTATGAGTATCTTAGGAACAGTGTACTACTGAATGGGCACTTGTCACTGTACACTCAAAATAGACAGAGCAGGCTAAGATGGTTTTTTTATCATAAAACAAAAGCTTTAGATGGAGCCAATTAGTCTTGAGTATTTAATTTGTGATTCAGACTTATCTATAACTTTTCCTGTTTCTTTGAAATTAAAAATAAACATGTAAATGCATATAAACATTAGCCTAATCATACTCAGGTTCCAAACTTATCTTGCTTTTTAGGGGCATTTGGATACTAAACTGTTACTACTTCCTTTAAAAACAACCCCAGGATTCAAGGTAGGTGGTTCTTATTTTCCTTTCCCTCTTTTTTTTATGCCTTGTTTTTATATTATAGTCATCAAGTAAATATTCAATTCTCGCACTAGTAATGCAATAACATCTCCATAGAATAGTTGCATTTCTGTAGCAAAAAAGGCACACTCACACACATAAAAATTTTTAGCACACCCTAGCTAACTGGTGTATTTGCAGGGTACCATGTAATGATCAAAAACTTGTGTTATTATCCCTGTAGGAAAACCCCAATGAGGTCACATTACATTACCCCCTGCTGGCAATTTTTGTTCTCTTGTCTCCTGCTTGGGGCTAAAAAAATTACAAGCTGGGTGTTAGGTGTCCCACAGAATTAGCCAAAATGCTAGAATAGGAAGCAGCAATTTCTGCTTATTTTAATCAACTTTGTAACAGATTGGTTCCTTGTCCTTTCAACAAAATCATTGTTTATCCCATTTTTTTATTAGATCTCAAATTGGTATGTTCTGGGGGAGGCACAGAAACTAATTGGAATAATAAATGTACTCTGTAGTTGCTGATATATTTCAGCATACTACAATTTGGATACAATGCATATGAATAGTATTGAATAAAAGTTTGCCTAATGGGACATATAATAAAAATGATACTTTTTTTTTTTTTTCCTTTGGATATGACTATAGTGATGAGAATTCTTATGTTACATTTCCTCTGTCTTTCTAGGCTTTTATAATGCTGATGAGCAGAAGGCAAAGGAGGTAAGGTCACTCTTCCTGTGTATCACTGTCATCAGCAGCAACTGATGTAGTTGCAACAGAAATAATACTGTTCTTGTTTGTTCTCTCCTCTGAGACCATAGAGAAACTCTTCTGAATGTTAACAAAAGGCTTGAAGTATCTGTCTGGTATGTACAGAAAGGCCTCTGTCATCCTGTTTCCTCCTTCTTAATACTGAAAGTAGCTGCCGGAATCATAAACCCAGCATGGTGGCAGTTGCCTTGCAGAGTCAGTTTATTTTGTTTGCATGGAGCTTTGAAGTCAGATCCTTATTGTCTTTTAATCAGGAGAAACTCATTGACTTTCTAGGCTTCACCTTCAAACACTGTGTTATCCGAGATGGGAGATCAAAGACATGGTGTGGAGCAGGAAAAAGCTGAAAAACATAAATGTGCTGTTTAATGGGAAATTTGGATGACTAGAAAGTGAGAAGTAGACAACATCCTTTTTCTTACTACTCAGTGCTTTGTGCTTTGCTACTGCGTGTGAGGTAGATACATTGCTAGCCATCCATGCCCATGATTTGTTGTGGTGGCCAATTGGACATGTTTGTGGTCTGCAAGACACTCTGAGTTACTGACTTTCTAATCGGAGAAAATTGTCATGACAACTTTGCAGTTGAGAACAAAATAATTTTCTTTCTGTCTTTCCATATTACCACAATTTGTTTTCAGAAATATGCACTTTCTCTGGAACAGACTCACTGATGAGGAGCAAATGCATCTCACTGATTGGTATCCATTACATCCTACTGATATTATATAGGTGCTCTCAAAGCTAAAAAAAACTTCAAACCCAACCCAAACCCAGGCTTGCTTTGTAAATATAGCCACAGTGCTTCCTTTATTGACAGTTTTTACAGTGGCTTGAAAGACTACTTGCACCAGGTAGCATCAATCCCATTTTTGCAGATCAGGGCACCACCTCCTTATTATGCTCATAGGGGAATACTTGTGTAATGTTTTGCTTTTCATTTTTTAATCTCAACCTGGGAACTGAAACAAAGCTCAAGTGTATTTTTCAATATATTTTTCTGATATCAATATGTATAAGAGGAATTAATGACTAGCTTGGTAGGTGGGGGAGGAGTGGCAGATATTTTCTTCTTGGACTTAAGTAAAACCTTTGATAATGTGCCCTGTGTGATACTCACAGAAGAAGGTGTCAATATGCAGGCTGGATGAGCAGTAAGGTGGATAGAAAACTGAATGAAAACACAGGCCCAGAGAGTGGTGATCAAGGCACTAGAGAACAGTTGGAGGCTGATAATTAGTGATGTAGCCCAGGGGTCAATACTGTGTCCAGTCCTGTTTAATGTCTTCATTAATCAACTGGATGAAGGGATGGGTACCCTCAGTAAGTTAGATGATGATACAAAACTGTGAGGAGTGGCTGATGGCCCAAAGACTTGTGCTGACATACAGAGGGACCTTGTATGGCGAGAGAAATGGTCCAGCAGGAATCTCATTAAATTCAACAAGGGGAAGTACAAATTTCTGTGCAACAGGACCATGTACCAGTCAGTATATGCTGGGTTTTATCCAACAGGAAAGCAGCTTTGCATAAAAAACCCCTGTGAGTCCTGGTGAACACCAGTGTGATCCATCTGTTTGTCCCTGTAGTGTTTTTTCTGAGTACCAAAGGGTATGGTATCAAATTTTCTGCATCTCTGAAGAGCAGGAGTGAAAGCAAGCCTGCAGTCATGGAGCTCTCTTTAAAGACATAATCAGTGTGATGGAGTTTTGACTATCCCCTTTTATTTCTCTTCTGCCTTAGCAACTATTTTTGTAACTGCACTTGACAGGCTCAAATTTATACTAGTTTCCTATATTTTGGAAAATTGCTTGTCTTAGTTTATATTCTAATCAAAATTAGGTTTTAAGTTTACAGGACATTTTGAGTCTGGGGGGAGTTCACCTCAAGTTAATGGTGTAGGCAAAGCACAGGCAAGTGTCTTGCTGAAATGGATTCCTTCATATTATCCACACTGCAAGTATCTGAAACAAACTTTTCTATAAAAATAGAAAAGAAAAAAAGTTGAAGGAAATTGCATAGGTGTGATACAAACTTATGAGCACTCCTGTAATGAGAAACTGCTTCCAGATAAATTGTTCTATGCAAACTGTGCTACTTCTGCATGTCTGTCAGTTGGCAGTGATTCACATACTGCTGGACTTTCAGCCAGTAAGCAATTTCCTTTATGTGTGCTTCTCTCCTATGTTATATGTTCAAATACTTCAAACTGAGAACTGGGTACCAAAATATTATGCATCAAAAATGAGAAAAGGTGAAAAGTGTTATACAGTGCTTGAGTTCTCACTGTTCACAGTGGTTTCAAAAGCAGAAACAGCAAGTGGTTGAAGGAGAAATGGAAAAGGCAGTGATGGTGGAGAAGGGAGGATGCTGTGGGTAGTCTGTTTGGTGCCACTGGAACTTAGAACACTGTTGGTGTTTCTGCAACACTGCTAGAGATGTGCAGATTTAGAGTGTTTGCATGTATCCAGTGTTACCCTTCAAAATAAACTGAGAAACCAAAACCCAGAGCAGATAGGAAACATACTATGCTGGAGCCTCTCTGGTTTTGTTTTCCTGCCTCATTGCATGCAGGCTGGCTCATGAAGGGGTGTGTGTTGCACATCTCAGTATCACCAAGCTCTGCAAGGAGAACTGGGATAAAGAATGGATGACAATATGATCATGACTAGAAATTAGGACTTCTAGTTCACTATTACTGTTCCATTGACTACATCTGGTAGATGAAATGCCTAGTTTCGGTTGGAGTCCATTCAGTTGGATTAATAACCAACACTGAACTCCATGTTGTTGGGTCAAGTTTATTATGCCTGGTATTCATACTAGTTGGGTGGAAGCTAGATTGTCTTCATACTGCACTGAAGCCACGCTGAAACTGTGATGTCAAGCTGTATATGAAGCTCCCCTAATGCCAAGGAGAGGGGATACAGTGCACCAAGTCTTTGTTATGCAGTGAACAGTGTAGGGTTAGCTGTAAAATTTGCTATCTACAAAATACCAAAGCTTTAAAAACACCTGCTAGGATTTTTAACTAGTTACAAAGGCATCATAATGTTACCTCAGATCTGGGAATACTAAGTACTGTTTCTCAGCTGGTAGTTTTAGTCTCTAAAAGATATATGGATGTTTCCTTGTTGTAGAAGGAAGGTGGTATATGAGCATTGGAAAAAAAACTTCTTTCCTAGAAGTAAGTGAATTGAGGCTAGAGAGCTGTGTCTTGTGGTTAGGTCACAGCTTTTCAGTGGTCAATTCAGTAGTATGATCTCCTTACTCGGTCATATCTTTTCATCAAACTCACAGAAATTTAAGACTTCTTCAGTTGCTGTCCTGTTGTCAAGCTTGCCTAAATTTGGCCAATGACTTCAGAAGTCATAATGAGGACAAGTTTTAGAGACACTAATATCCACACAGACAGTAAAATCACATTTGAAAATGGTGTCACTGCAATAGAAAAGGCTTCCTTGGTTTGTGGGCCATGATAATGGAGTTGCCTGAACATCTGATTTGTCTGCACAACAGATCCTCCTGAAGTAGGATTTTACAAAATTCTATGAAGATAGAGCTCATTTGTCTGTGATTGGTATGATTACTGAGGCATTTTTAAAAAAATTCCAAAAACTGTCATTCCTAGACACATAAATTCACCTATCAGTCAGAATAGCTATTGGAAATCCCACCAAAGGCTTGTTCTTTATGATCTAGTCCAGGAAAGAGCTCAAATGGTTCAGTAGTTTGGACAATGAAATTTGTGAGCTCAAGAACTGAGTCTATGCTAGATCCAAATAAGCAGTCTGTTGCTGCTGTCATTTTATATGGTCAGTTTTAACTCTACATTGCATTCTCCAAGCCCCACAGCTGCTCATTTCAGTGGCACCAGTGCTGACTCAGCAAGTATCAAGGTAGCAGTCCTACCTTTCCAACAAGGCAAGCATGCAGGAAAGAGAAGTGTGTGTAAAGCAGCTTAATCCACTTAATCAACAACAAATTGTACTCTCTTAAATGGTGGGAACATCCCAGGCAGATATAAGGAAAGAATCTATCAAAAAGGCTCCCAAAGGCTTTTGTGAGTGCTGTGAAATTGTACTTGCATCAAATGAGTGGCCTGGGGTTGTCTGTCCAAAGCTGCTATGTAATGAATCTGACCTGATTTACGTGAATAATTTGAGTCATAACTTCTTCCGTCTAACAATGAAGACTCTGGCAAGAATGATCATGTCATAATTTATCAATGAAATAGGCTTCCAAAGTGCAGAGTCAGCAGGATATTTTCCTTAGCCTGGGTAACAGATATTGTTGCCTCTTGCTCAGAGGTGAGACGCTGCTCTTTTGGTCTCATTAAGATTATTGGAAAGCCTGTAGGTTAAATAAAACTCAACTGGAAATCCATTGCAGCTTTGGGACTTACCAATTTTTATTTCTAAATTTTTTTTTAATTAGGTCTATTTCTGTGAAATGCAGTCAAGATTCCACGTTTCTTTTTGTTGGTTTGTTTGTGTGTTGTTTTGTGGTGTTTTGTTTAGTTGTTTGTTTTTTTTTTTCCCCAGGAAGCAATTAACCAAAGTTAACTATAGGTTTTTGGGTTTTTTTCTATGGACTATGAGTTTATCTGTCTGCTTCTCTATGCTCTCTATATTATATATATATATATTAGGTTAAGGCAAATAAAACATAATCAATTCATTTTCTAACATGTTTTCTAAGATATTATCTCATTCATTTCAAGTTTTTTTAGTTTGTAGCGTTTCAACATGATTTTGTTATAAATTTAAGCTTTGCAAGTACAAATGCCAATTTTTTATTAGCCTTTCTGACGAGGTTTTTTTTTTCCTGTTACTGGAGAGTATACTATAATTCTATCACATAAGCATTTGCCACATCTTAGAATACTGCAACTGTCAGGGATGCAAAACTATTTAGCTCAATAGTCTCCCATTCATCAGTGCTGAAAGTCACAAAGGCCACAACCATAAGAAGGAGCTTAGTTTCCCTGACTGTCTGGGAAACTAACCTCCCAAATAAGAGATGATCAAGTTGTTGTTCTCACAGTCTCATATTGAAATTATCTTCATTGCTGAATCTTTTTCAATGTCAGCTAATGAGATATGTTAGAGAATACCTTTTCAGAGGCTAAGAAAAACTTATCTTTCTCGTGGTAGAATGTGTAAGTCTCCATTTGCCTACCTCATTACTTGCCAAGAATGGCTATGACTTTTTTTGGCCCATATATTCTAATAAATGTTAAAGCTGTTACTTTCTCCCTGATCAAGCAACCAGGTGATCCCAAAATCACCCCTTGGTACTGTAGCTCCAAGGCACAGTGATTTAAAGCATTAAAGTTGGTGGAAAGAATTAGTTTCCTTCATATTTTGTATAGCTGTGATCATTAAGAGATAGTGAGATTGTGACAGTAAGCACCATATAAAGTCTAACCACTGTCAGTCCTTAGGGATGTGCTCAACAGATGAAAGGGGAAAAAAAATATTTGAAGACAAACCCAATATTACAGATGGCATTCAATTATACACTGTGGTGTTTTGCAGATTTTTTTTTTCTTGCGTTCAGGTTGCAAAATGCATAGCCAGAAGAAACACTTTTGTGAGCCATTTCTTCTGACCTCATTAATTATGCAGGCCATAGGACTTTCCTAATTGACTTAATTATCATCTGAGCTTGCCAAAAAAAACACCAAACCAACCAAAAAAAGAACACCTGAAAGACATCCCATTCTTATTGAAACTTTTCTAGTTGTGGAGATTTTACCCTGTAATACTTCCAACACTCTGATGGCTAATTATCCTCACTGTTAAAAATGTCTGCCTTGTGTCTTGCTTGAATTTTGTCTAGTTCTGACTTTCAGACTTCATTTTTTCTTATGCTTTTGTTTGCTAAGTTGAGATAATGAAGATACATTTATAACAAGTCCTCAGGTAGTGCTATCTTGTCTTTGATCAAATTATACCTCCAGCTTCTTGTCATTAGACTAAGAAATGAAGCCATAAGGCATGTGTTTCAGTGCATTTAATCATCCAAGCAGCATTTCTCATAACCTTTGTCAATTTATTATCATACCCCCCTGTAGTGTGGACATCTGAAGAGGACAGTATTCTGGCTGTAGTCTCACACCATGCAAAATACTGATATCCTATGCCTTAATCTCAGTTGGGATTCTTTTGCTTATTTATCTAAACTGAATTCATTTAATAGAGGCTTTTGTCAGAGTTGAGTCTTGGAAACTGTTAATGTCTATCAGACAGCTTGCAGGGAGTAGCTATATATTTCATAAGGTCTTTCATGGTTTGTATTTTGCTGTGGCAAGTGCCATGAACAGTGTGTATTTCTCAACGCTTTTGGAACACTTCTATACAGAAAAAAGTCTTATGTTTCTAGCTTGCTGCATGTTTTAGCTCTCCTGAATGATTCTTGCACAATTGTACTTTGAAGTATGTTAGCAATAGTTACCTGAGGTCATTCACCTTGAAGAAGCTCACAGATGCTCTTCCTGCTTACTCCTCAGTGTGATTAATATCAAGGTCTACTTCAAGGGCTGCAATCTCAAGACATCTTCCACTTTCTACTCTTCAGGAATATCAGCAATCTTAATGTTCTATTTTCCTTATTTGTTTAGAACACTGTCTTACCAGGCCTTCATTTCTTTGGAATTTTCTCTGTTTTGACTCTTTATCAGCTCTAACTTGAAAGAGAGACATTAATACCTTTGAGTCAATAAATTACTTTTTAAATCCAAGTTTGTATGTTTTGGAATAAGGTATAGGAAGATAACTCTTATGCACTTAAGCTTAGTCTTATCAACAGCCAGTCATTTCATCCGCTGTCTTAGTTGAGCTCCAAAACAAGGTGGAGATACTTTTAAAACAATGGAGTTTTCTAAGGGTGACATCTACTCTGCCCAAGGGTGTTTGAGCCCCTTTTCTTTGCAAGGAGGACCATAAGAGATAAGTATTTTCTCTTGTTATGGTAGGCCTGAGGGCTAAATGGAATGTAGACCTCAGATCTTACATGATCTAGAGGACTCTGCATCATCATCTGGGTAGGGACAGTCAATGTCTTGAAGAAACGTTATATACATTAGGCTGAGGGAAGTTAGGACAATTTCAATGTACCAGTAACTTGCCTTCCTTGCTCTACTTTCCATTATGTGTTTTACAAAGCTTTTTTGAACTATCATGGTGCCCTTGGGGAATATAACATTGGTCTGGATATCTCTATGTCTTTTTTCTTCTTTTTTTGAGAGATTTCTAGTACTTTCTTTTTCAACTGAGTCTTCAACTGAGGCTTTTGTCTTCGTGTTTAGGCATCTTCACTTCTGCTCCCAGCTGGAAGTAGGAAATGCACTAACAAATGAAATAGAACAATAACAAGGACAAAATGGGGGAAAAAAGGTAACATAGGGTTCATATGTTGTGTTGTGTGTCTTCCTACTGAGGTTGGTCTTGATCCTGCCAACTGTTCCCCCGTAAAAGAGTTTATGCCTGTGGGTGCTCTTGCTGAGTTCAAAGTTACTCACATGAATAATTGATTGCAGGGTCTGGGACATAGTTTTCAATTCCTTTTTCAAGATAAGTTCATTATAATCAGATCTCATCTTGCTCCGAACATTGCTGGGTTAGGCACAAGTAGGTCAAATGGATACCTGATGTTTTTGTTGCAGGAAGAGCAAGCAACTGGCAACCTGAAATGGTAATTTAAAAAAAGTCACTGTCACTTTTTTTGTTGGGGTAGGCTTTTATCAGAGTGATGAGCTTTGAGCAGCTTGTTCACCAAGAGTTGGAGTCTCAGGGGAAGAAGAGCTCAGAAAATTTTTACATTTTACAAATTTTTGTTATAATTCATGGCATAATACACTATTCTGGTGTGTGCTTCAGAGCTCTGCTACTGCATCTTCTGACATATCATTTTCCAGAAGTCATATATTTCCAAATTTATATTCAAGGTAATCTGTGTAACATAGAGAAATTAAGTAATAATTGCAGTGGATTCTAGCACAAGGGTCTTATTTGGATGTAAGTTTGGCAGTTAGTACACCATGTTGACACAAGAGCTTCAACTGACTGAAGGGAGAGAGAAAGAGGGGGGAAAAAAAAAAGTTGTAGAGACTGTGAGAAGAAAACAACAAAGAGTACTTTTCTCCAATCAAATGCAAATGAAAATAACCCTAAAGACTCTCGGAACACAGGCTTTCTCCTAATAGTGAATATTTTCATGTGGCAAAATCAATTTTTGAGATTCATTAGCAAATGCTGTGATCTTGCTTATTTTCTATAGCAGTGTCTTGTTGTTTCAAATTGATTAGGAAACCTCTGATGTGAGAAAGTGAATCATGAGCTATTCCAGGTATTTCTGTAATTGGTTATCATGTTTAATTACAAATGTTTGAGTACAACTAGGTCATTCTGAACTTGATTTTTCCTGCCTTTAAGTTGCTGTTTAGTGTATGTGTTGCTTTAAAAACAAAAATTAAACTTTCAGAGTGCTTCTGTGCTAAAAGAATTGAAAATTTACAGAACAATGGCTTCATTTAAGATGTGCTATCAATAATGATTTAAAACCAAAAGAACTAGACTATCTGTCTATTGATCACCTATCCATCTAAAGGGCATCCATCACTGTCAGTGTAACCAGTCTGTTTTGGGTCTAATTACAATTTCTTTCACATGGCAATTCTATTTGCCACTTACTGGTTAAGATCTTAGTTGCTGAAAACAAGAGTCCTGAATCTCTTTGTCAGTTACACTGACATGTCATTTTTGCTCTGCTCTGCACGCTGAACTGCATAATCCAGAATCTGTAAGATGCACTAACCTACTGTGCTGTGGGAACTTCATATAAAGAAATGGCTATTAGGACTGTGGTGTGTCAGAAAAAAAAAAAAAGCCCGTATCTTGAATGGAAACAGGAGACACTTTGAAGAATGTTGTCCTTTGGTGTGAAGTTCTGTATATTTTGCAAGACTACAGGAGCTGTTGACAATATTCATAAAAAGAGAAACAAGAGAAGCACCAGGACAATAAGAACACCTATGGTGACACAAAATCATTGCTTATTATGCAATGCCTCTTGATCAAGATGTTTATGTCCTTAACTGGTTGCAGTATCCCTATTAACTGGATGCAAAGATCCAAAGTAGGTTTTTCCTACTCTTTTTTTTTTTTTTTTTCCAGGGGACAGCACATCAGGAATTGGGTAGTTACAAGTTTTCACATAAATCACTAAAGTGCTGTGATTTGTGCTAAATTTAACTTTATAAGAAATGAAAAAATATCACTCGGATCTGCCAGGAGACTAAATATTGCTAATGAAGAGCCTATGTACCAAACGTTGCTTCCAAAAGTTACTCAGTTCTATTTAGCTCAATCATAGCTTTAGGCATCATCAGCTGTTCTGCTGAGCAGGGTAGTGGTGTTCATAAGAGCTTTGCATTTTCATTTCCTCAGCAGTGACTGGTAGGCAGAAAGGATCTCTGAAGAATGAATAAGATTTAATGACCCAATAACACTAGTGTAGTTAATGTTTTCCAAAATACCTGTGACATCTGCATCATCATGAACACTTCTGTGTGCTTGGATGTCCTCTCATTAAATAAGTTATCTAACAACACTCTTATGCGTTTGGGTTGCTCAAAATGATCTCTGTGGGGCTGTTCTCTGGTGGGGAATGTTTTCCTGTACCTTTTCCTGAAGGGTAGTTTCAAGGGGACAGACAAATGAGAAGCTGATATTGTCTTCACAGGTTGCATCTATAGCTTTCAGTAAGCTCTTGGACCTTATTTTCAGTTTCTTATTCTGTGGGAAGGATATACAAGAAAAGTGTCTGAAGTCCAAGCTTTTCCTTTGTCCTATGGCAGTCACTACTTGCTCTGTCATGATGAGATTTTCTGGTGTAACCTCTTAGGAAGCCGACTATTTCCTATCAAACAAAAATCTTCCCCATTTACACGTTTCCCAAGTTTGTAAGATTTCAAATGTCAGCTAAATCTGGGGAGACACTAAATGATTTTTGATTTTGATAGTTAGTGTTCGATGAAAGGAACACAGGAATTTTTAATTAAAGGGGGAAAAAATATCTTCTAGTTCACACAGGTTTTTTTCATCATTGTGAGTGCAAAGTAGAGGAAATTCTTAGCTTTTACATTTTATATTTATGTAGTCACACAATAATTACTTGCTTGCAGACTAGGGAGAAGCATAAACTTTTTAAAAAATCAAAAATTTAATTTAAGTCTTAACTAAATGAAAATTTTCATGCATGCTTTTGAAGAATAAAAGGCAACCTCTGAAGACTTTTTCTGTCTATAGCACAACTATCAGTTCTTGCTATCCAAAGTATTCTCTATCAGCACTTCAGTGAAGTCACTGTGCTTCTGTTGGCACTGACATTTTTCTTTAGATTTTCCCATCATTTGTACAGCACTGGTTCACCTCTCCTGATGATAACAACTGTGAGAGGGGCTAACAGGAACTAGTTGCTGGCATTTTAATCTTGCTCAGAACAGGCAAGAGTGAAAATCCTGTCACTGCCTAGACTGTGCTTATCCTCCCTGTGGTGAAGCTGTGCTGTTGGTGGTAGCACTGCAGATGTTTTGGGAAACTGGCCTTGTTGTGAAAGCCCGTTCACCCTATAACAAAGGGAGAGACCTTCATTTGACAGGCAAAAATGCTTACAAGAGAACACGGGTATATATGAGGGAATAAGCAGGCCCTGAAGTAGTCTGAACAGGGACAAAGGAGAGTTTCCTACTTACTCCAGCAAAACATGTATCTGCAAAATTTCAACTTTGATATTTGAGACTTCAATAGATATTTAAATGATATAATAGTGCTGTGGATTTACTGGAGCATGAGCTAACTTTCTCACCTTTCTTATTTAAAAACCCTACAATTTCCATGGAGATAAAAATTTAAAAAATAACCCACTTCAGAAGTCTTGCATGAGGATACTTTGAGATTAGTGAAGACTAAAGCACACAATGCAATAAGAATAGAATTGCTGGAGTCTGCTCTCTTCTCAGTGGGGGCCTGTTCTTTTCTTTTCCTCAATATGCATACCCCACATAAATGTTAATGGGAGCTATTCATAGCCAAGAAGAGGCCCAAAGATTTCATATGCAACTTCCATTCACCATAATAATCAGGGAGGTTTAATTCTCTTGCTGCAAGCCTCAGGTCTCTTTGAGAGTGAAAACAAGCTGTGAATATGGATACGCAAATAAGTTTCCACAGAGGAAGTGAATCTGTGAATTCTCAGAGTTTCAGCAGCTCCATGGTAACATTTTTGCATGTGTACTCTTACCCTGTAGTAATTCTAAAGTAATCTGAAGTATTTTACCTTTCCCTGAAAGAAGATGAAGTATAAGACACAATGTATGGTTTAAGAATGTGGAAAATAAAGTGTGATGTACTGCAAATTCCTGCTTTAGCTTACACTGAAAAAAACAAACAAAAAAACCTCTTTGGGTGTCCATGGATGGAGAAGAGGCCTGGGCAGACTTTGGTAATCCACTGAGCTGGAAGGAGGGTTTGGTGAGTAGGATGATTATATGATAAGTAGGCCCATTTTTGGAGAGTATGAAGTTTCATCAGCTCATAGATATCAAAATGCGGGTTACAGGTTGACTAGTGACTGGAAAATAAGTGTGCTGGCAGCATGAAGCACAAAGTTAACTGATGTAGATGCTGGGGTTATTGGGTCTTGAAGAAATGAGTTTTTTTCAATCTTGCCATGAGAGGTGAGCCAGAGGGCCATGGATACTGTCTTGGAAAAGATGCTGACTGATAGAAACTGTGACGAGTGTGGAACCGCGGACAGCACATGGCATGTCCTTTGACTGGTCCTGAATAGCAACACAAGCTGTTGGAAGCTGTAGGAGTCAAGTGCAGGGATCAGATGAGGTGAGATTCCTCTGCCTATGTGTACAGAGTGCTCTGACACTGGATTTGTGGGAGAGCCATGACACATTAGCATGGCTCTTGTTAGGAGAGAAGTTGTCACAGTAACTACAGCAGCAATTTAAGCAGCAGGAGACTGGGATATACTCCTAGTTCTGCCAAGATTTTGCTTCATTACCTCAGGCATGTTGCTTAAAACTGTCATCTATTTTGGGTCCCTGGGTTTTAGGATGCCTAGCTCAAGTAATCTAGGGTCTGACTTTAAGAGATTCTTAGCTACTGCAGCTTTTATTGACCATGACTGATACCTAGGGCTTGGCACACCTGGCATACAAGCCTTTGTTGGCTCACCTGAGGTGTTCTGAATCCTTTCTAACAATTTTGTCATGATCTTAGAGTGTCTAACCTTGCAATACAAAATCAGTTGTGATGGTGACATCCATCAAGCACAGGTGTCCTAACATGAAACATGCTGGAGATGCTATATGTGTAAACTATTAATTTCTTGTTTACAGTCATCAGGTGTTTTTCTCCATAAGACAGTCTACCTAAAACCAGAATTTCATTTGATGAAGTGTCTTGATGGTGCCCTGTTACAATTATTATTTACATTGCAAATGGCACTGGAGAAAATCGGGGGAGCCAAATGTCATTAATAATAGCTGTGGTATTCTTAGTGTTAACGAATTATCAGCTGAATAAATTTTTTATTAATAGGAGTATTAACAGCAATTTGACTGTCAACAGTCATCAGTATTGCAGTGTGCTAGTGAAGCATTGGCAAGGTAAAGATGAAGGTGAGGGAATAACTTGAAACCATGAGGCTGTGAATAGCAAGTCGTAATTTTTTGTATAATCTTCTGAGAGCATCACAACTCTGGGTGTAGCCCTCTATAATAAAAGAAATAAATCTCAGTGAGAGAAAGGGAATCTTTTAATGGTGAAGGTGAATTAATTTTCTTTGGGATTTTCCTGTATTTTAGCTGAACTGGTTGTTAATTGCAACAGTAAAATTGCATTTAAGAAGTTGAAGGGGAATATGGAGAAAGAATAGTAGATCGAGTACTTCAGGCCAGAGATCAGCGGCAGGAGGTTACTATAGTCTAAAGTTGTGTTTCTGCTTCTTTCACTAAATTTTAGGAGTTTCTAATAAGCTTCTTGAAAAAAACCCAAGCCTGTTCACAGGGTCAAAGCCTAGTGTAATGAATTAGAGCTTAGAACAATATTATTTAGATTAAATGAAATCAGAATATTTCAAACATACAAATGTCAATAAGAACTTTACATCTCCCACTCTGCCCAACATGTCAATTTCAAAGTTGTTTTTTTTTCTGTAAATTTCAAAGGGGCTTTTATTTTAAAGCCTAGATATTTTCTCTGAATTGTAATGTGCAGCATTCCCCCCCCACCCTTTTTTTTTTTTTTTTTTCTTCTTGTGCTGTGAATCTACAGAAACAACTTTGTTTTTGGGCATCCTAAAGAAAATTTTTTTCCTTCTTTTTAAAATAAAAGATTCAAATTTAGGAATAGGGAGAAAAAAAACACAATTTATGTGTCTAAAAGCACCGTCACCCCCATTTGTTTTATGTTTGGAAACTTTGGAAGTAATTTTTGATTTCTTTCTCAAATTAATTTCTGCCTTTAGTAGTAGTAGCTATTTATGAATCCATGAAAGATTCATTATCTAAGTGTATGGACAATATAAATGCACCAATTATAGATAAAAAATATTAATATTAGAGTAACTCTTTCTGATTTAGTGGATTATACCAGTTGGTTGTTATGTTGGGGTTTTTTGTGTGGCTTTTTTTTTCTGTTATATCATTAATAATCTAAAGATTAAAGGTTTGTTGTTTTTTTTTTTCACTTTTCATTTGAGGAGATCAAAATGCTTTAAAGACATTAGCTAATGCTCCTACTAATCCTGGGAGATTGGACAGTGTTATGATAATCCTTTCACAGATGAATAAGTGGAGATAAGAGGGAGGCTAGGTGACTTTTCAAAGTCACAAATATAATCAGTGGCAGAGTTGGATATATAACCTTGAGGTTCTGATTACTGTTTTTCTCTTACATTTTTTTTCTTTACACATTGCTAACAATACACAGTGAAAACCTATTACCATCAGTTATGTTTATAATAATAATGATTTTATTTATATAGTGCCTCCCTGCCAAGACAATCAGGGTGCTGCTCTAAAGACAATTAAAATGCAATTACTGTAATAAATAAACAGCAATAATTAAAACATCATAAAATAAACAATATCAAAAGCAATCAAAAACACTAAGTAGCCAAAGTTATTGCAATTAATAATGGATCTGAGTGACTCATTTGAAACAAATTGCTTATTTAGTAGTTCTTTTCTGTTTTGTGAAATCTTTTTATATTGCAAGAATATTATTTTTCAGCTATATTTTTTGATATCCAGCCCTTGGATGGAAGGGTTTTTTTTCCTCTTTGTCTATTTTTTTCTTTTTTTTTCTTTTTTCTTTTTTTTTTTTTTTTATTACAGACATATTTGCAGTTTGGTGATGGTGCTAAATGATGACTGATCAACTAAATTACGTTAATTGTGCAAATCACATCAACTAAATATCTGTTGCAGTTCACTGAATGATTAGTTGTACATAAATGTTTGGACTTCAAGCCAGTCGGTAGGAATGACAAAGCACAGAGGTACAGGTGAAATTTAGACCACTTCGTGGTTTAAGTGTGGCCTGTTATCCTTTACCTACATTAAAAGTGTGTTTAAAATGAAAGGCTACTTGCTTGGATTTCATATTGACTCTAGTATAGTTTATATTGCACTCTACCACTCTATCTGCAGCAGCTTTTAGTCTGTGCATGTTTGGTGGCATTATTCAATTTAAGGGTTGACCAACCCTTTCCCTAGTTTGTGATTAGCAGCAGTCACTGAGCATTGCAATGATTTGTTTATTGTCTTTTAGCAAGAGGCCAGATTTTTGTAGCAATGAGATGGTTTGGAGAAAGGAGTTTTCTAGAAACATTTTGTTTTAACCATTCTAAAGCAGTTTTAGAAGGATCAAAAACTTCAATCTTTGAAATTCACTGACAATAGCCTTTGTGTCAGGCATGGCAGCTACTGTCTTTTTGGCAGAACATTGAAATCCATCCTTGTTACCAAGCTGTGAAAACTGGTTTGTGCAAACTAGTCTGAGAGCTGGCAGTGGAGAGGGGCAAGAAGCAAAGTGAGGCTGGGAGTGGAAAATGGACTGGGGCTGGAGATGGTAAAGAAGGTCTGGGCATGGCAGAGACAGATGAAGCTGCAGATGTTGGGAGATTAGGGGCCAGATCTGGTGAAGCTGAGAGAAGAAAATGAGGCAGAAGGGAGGACAGATCTGACTGGGAGAGTGAATGAAAAAGGTGAATCACAAGATCAAAGCAAGGAGGATGGAGGTGGAAGGCCTAGTGAAGAACACATATGATGCTGGGTTACAGAAATCAGAGGGGATATGAGGCTGCACACCTGGTGAGATGAAGAGATGGTGGGCAAAATGGTTGAGACAGGAGTGAGAACCCTGTTGAGTATGTAACTGGCTGAGGAGCCAAGGACAAGGAAAAGGCAAGATCAGGCTTCTTTTGATTGGTTTCATAAGAAAAGAAACAAAGCTTATGAGTAGTGGTAAATGTGTCTGAGCTGTGCTGGCACACTGCCTCCTAAGCCAGATAGCTTATGAACATATCTGGGCAGGTATCTTAAGCCCAAGATCCCTGAATGTCACTGCTCTACTCTGGAACCAGCTGCCAGAATAGGATGTATTCAGCATCTGCCCAGGAGGAGACCAGCAACCTTTTCATGCAAACAGCAGCTCCATTAGCTCAATGGCAAAATCCATGTGTAGGCAGTAAAGCCTTGAACTCTGCTGGTGACTGCATGTGATGACCTGCATGCGCTTTAGGAAGATGCCAAATAATGAAATTTGTATCTGTGTAAGTTTTGGTGTCTTTTGTTTAATTTTAGATAAATTTGTTACATGCAACATTATTATAAATGGTTGGGGTTTTTTTTGTGAACCCATGAAAAATAGCACTCAAACATTTAAACCTTTTATATGTGGGTAAGAGTTTGTTTAAGTTCTATGTTTATAAAATGAACATGGTAATATGTAAGCTTCAGATTCCTTTGAATCACTCCTGCTCCTATTTAATATCTTCCTAGTACCTTCTTTCACTTCTGTATCTTCTTGATATTCTTCACTATTCTGCACCGACTCAGTGTCAGATTTGTCTCCTTTCTCCCCCTTCTCTCTCATCTTCTGATGAGACAGCTATATCCTCAATGCTGCTCAGATGCCAGCAGAAGGGGCACCAACAGCACAGGAAAGAGAGTCCTGTGTGGTTTTAGTACTCATGTCTGAATTGAAGTAGTCATTACAGAGGAAAACCATACCTATAACCTTTGGATTGAACACACTCCCTTAGTATCTGCTTAGTAGTGCAAGCACCTTAAGCACAGGAGCTGTGAAAATCTCCAGCATACCTTGTGAAGGCTCTCTGGGGAATTCAGCTGCAAAATCAAAGCAGTGTATTGTAGATAGGCACAAACAGCAGTTATTCAACGACTTTAACTTGACTACATTTGGAATAATTAGTATAGGGCAAAAGGCACAACCACAGAATCATAGGATGTTTAAGGCCGGAAGGGTCCTCCAAAGATCATCTAGTCCAGCCCCCCTGCAGTGAGAAGGGACACCCTCAACTAGACCAGGCGGCTCAGAGCCTTGTCCAACCTCACCTTGAATATCTCCAGAGATGGTGCCCCAACCACCTCCCTGGGGAGCCTATTCCACTGATCCAGCACCCTGATTCATTCCTTTCTCTCCTCAGATAAATTTTTGGTCTTTGCCTAATGCTTAGATGCAGGAGAGCACTCTGAAGAAAGGATTGTCATGAAGAGGATAATCTACTTCTCATTAGCCTTTATCTTAGAAATGACTGAAAGCATTGCCTGAAATTTTCCAGGAAAAGTATAAATAACTGCACAGATAATGGGCAAGTAAAATTTCTGCCAAACAAGTTAAATTGGGTAAAGTTAGGAAGCAGTTGAGCAGAGGGTCTCAGGTATGCTGCTAAGCAATATTAATGAGTATAATAAATGGTAGCAGCTTGATCACCTGTTAGAGAAGTGCAGACATGCACATCTCTATGAATCAGTGGAGCACAATGCAGGGATTTCCAAGCTGGCTCTGGACCAAGCTGGTAATTTCACTTGGTGCTATGGACATGAATCACTTCTAGTCTTGGGCTGAGTGCCGTATGCACACTGATGATTTCTGCTACGACAGTACTAGCACAGCTACAGTGTGATGTACACATGACCTAAGTGATTCCACTACAGTCAGATGGGACAGGTGCAGCAAAGCTCAGAAATGAACCCAGTTCTCCTGAACCCTAGTTTAGTTTATTAACTATGGAAGCTAAATCAGCTCCCCTCAGAGCAGGGACTAGAACAATGTACTTGTCACCACAGCAGATTAGCTTTCTTCCTAGAGTCAAATCTGGCCCAGCTGATGTGAACTCTTAACCTCCTTGGCATATATATCTGCTCTTCTTCCGCAGGGCATCACAAAAGGGCTGTATGAAGGTGGGAGGAATAAAAAGTACGTCATGAACCTTGAGCTGCTTTGATATATCTCCCAGCCCACCCAGAAACTCTTTCAGGCAGTCCTGAAATGTTAGCAAAGACCTGATGCCAAATACTTTGGCTTTGTTCTGAGTTCTGGGCGGCAAGTAAGCCAAGCTCTGCAAGCCCATTCTGCAGGAACCCCAGGTTCTTTTTAGTGTTACCTTAATCTAATTCTCCTTTATATTTAATAAAAATCTATGGATCTTGGTTTTGTTTTGTTTTGTTTTGTTGGGTTTTGTGGGTTTTTTTTTTTTGTTTGTTTTTTTTTGGTTTTGTTTTTTTTCAATTTCCTTTCAAGAAGCAGCAGAGAAAAGCTCTCCTATTTGATCCTGCTGATGTTCACTTTCCGACACCTGCCACCAGCACTGCTTGGACATGTCCCTTTTATTTCCCATTCCCTTTCAAGTATCTAGGCAACTTTGATATATTTCTGTCTCTATCTGTAATGGCAAGAGGAGAGGGTGTTATGTTCAACCTGGCTTGGCATGATGAGCCTTTTATTTCATTAAAGCCACATTCCTTTTTCAGGACCTGTAGTCTGAATTGGAGTTATTTTTCTCGGACTAAGGATGAGTGTACCAAGGACTGCAGTATAAAGTACTAACATCTATAAATACAGTTTGATTGGATTTTACCCAACCTCTTTAAAATTCATATATGATAATCAAAATGGTGAGCAGTTAGGGAGCATTGCATCCCTTTCAGTTTACTGCCCTCATGTAAAATCTCAAAATAAGGACTGTAACTAGCAGAATTCCAGCATTTATATTTCATGAGAGGATTGTCCTTGTGTAAATATTGGTTCCTTTAATGCATACACTTCTATCTTTTTTTTAAAAACTCCCAATTCAACAGCATCTGACAGCATTACATGTCTCTTTCTGGAGGCAGCAATGAAAATGTGCTGATAATTTGAGCCCTGGGAAGAAATCTGTTCCCTTGTGAATTTCACCACAGTCACACTGCTCTGCCATTGTATTAGCTCTCTGCTGCAGTACAAGAATAGCAGCTCTCTCCACATTATAATAGCACCTCTCTTATATCACATCTTACTGTCAAATAATCAGCCCTTCCCAAATGGCTAGAAATGAAAGATGACTGAACCTGTCAGTGCTAGGCTTATGCTAGTTACACAGTCCAGATCCCAAAAAGCCTTTTTGGAGGGAATGGCTCTGGATAAACTCCTGCAGGCTTGCTCGAAGAGTCTGAACCTTATGCTCTCCCTCCCATCATCACTGGCCACCCAGTGGTTCAAAGGATTCTTCCAGTTTACCTCAGTCTTTGGAATTAGAGCAAAAGATTACAAAATGTATGCGATACCACTGCTGTGGCATCAATCGTGAGAGGCATGTTTTTTTCTTTCTTGACCTGGAGACCCCTAAATCTTTTCCTGTCTTTCTCCAGTTCTTCTAAAAAATGTAGAAAACTTTCCTTTCCCACACAGTGATAGAAACAGCTGCCCAGATATCACTGCTTATACTACGGAGGGATTTTGACAGCCAGGAAAGCAACACATGGATACATCTTTTTTTCCTTTCTGTTGAGGAATATGGATGGCTGAGGTCAGACCTCAGATCCATCTGCTACTTGGGAAAAATTGAGGCCTCTGTATAATGTCTGCACCTCAGCTCAGTTTGGAATTTTTTTGGCACAACTGCTGGGGAGGGAAATCTGATAACTGCTTTTTGTATACTCCACAAGAAAAACTTCAGCATCTAGACTTCTGTTCCTTCCCTTCTGATAGTTTTGTTTTGGCAAATGAACTTAGTTAACAACAGACTGAAAAAGCATGTTGTTTATTGAATATTTACTGATTTTAGTATTATTATTTCCATGTAATATTCATTGCATTATTCCTATTGTCCTCCATGTTTTAATCATGTCTTGGTTGACACTCTTCTGTGAAAACTGTTTCAGGCTTGTATGAGTTGTAACTTATTGCACATGGATGTGGTATTGGGATAAGGTTTTTGTTTTGGGTTGTTTTGGGTTTTTTTTATGAATTGCACTGCAGTACTACAAATTCAGCTGAACTTTACATGTTCCCAGAGTTAAACCCTGAACCATAGTTTGCATAGTAATTATATTGCATTCAGGTTTTCACATAGTTTGAGACATAAATAGACATACATAAACTGTCATTTTATATTTTATTTATCTATTTATCCTACACTCTTGCTGAATCATATGATGGCTAAATGCCTTTATTTTGACTGAGGAAAGATGTAGCATATGGTCAGCTCACAAGGCTCTGGAAATGACTCTTTGGCACCTGTCACAAAGTGATCTCAGATCTGTGTAAATGGTTCCTTCTACTCTGGAGATTAAGTGCCAGATGTTGTCCTTTGAAAATAAAACCCAAATAACAAGTTAGCTGAACACACTGGCTGATATGCTGTAAGTACAAGAGAATTTGAACTCTGCTGTGCCTCTCTGACAAGCAGAAATCTCATTGTGTGGACTACAGTGTGAGGAGGAAAAGGCAAGAGAAATCCTTTTCTGTACTGATTTTCTAAAATGCAGTTTTATCTACGTTCAGGCAACATCTGAGGCTGTAGTTAAAGTATTCCTTGCAAAAGTGGAGATTGTTCTTGGTTCAAAACAATCAAATTTATTCCTTGTAATTTTCTGACAGAAATTATACTAAGGGAAGCAGGTAATTTCCATTTATGGCACTTTTTGTCATCTTAATCTATATGTACTCTATGCCCTGAAGAGCCCCAATTCTTTTTTTTTTTTTTTTCAGTATAATAAAAACTGAAATTCTGAGAGCTTTCATTATGTCTGGTAATAAGCCCAATTATTTGGCTTCCTAGAGTAATATTCAGACTTCAAGCACTCAAGTTAATGCCTGTTTGGACTGTTGTTCTAGTGCAACCTGTACTGAGATATTCTTATGCTATTGCTTGTGGACTATAGTCCTTGAAGAACCATTGTACAGCTGGACTTGGGTCACATGCTGTGGGAATATGTCCCATGCTGACCTGTGTTAGTGGGGACACTAATGCTTTCTTGGCTGCCCTATGAACTTGCACCTTGGGCCTTCTGTCATCCTGTTGTTTTACCAAACATATTGCTCAAATGCAGAGCTGTGAGATTTCCTTCTTCGGTCTATCAGGTGAGACAGTTTGTGGTACTGCCAAAGATGCCATATTTTTCTTTTTTGTTGTTGTTTTGTTTTACTACTCCCCATATTAATTTGCTTTGTCTGTGCTTTAGAGAGCAGTTCAAAGTGAGGAAAGTCCTGCCAGGTGGGGAGACACATCCAGCTCCTGCTGTCTTGTGCATTGTCAGTCATTTGTTTCTCTGTCTTAAGCATCAGCAAGAGTACCCCAACCCTGTGGAGAAAACATAATTGAGTGTTAACGTGTTTACTCAGTCAAACAAGAGTGCTGAAGGCAATATTCTCTGGAAGATACTAGATCAGAACTGTGTGGTTGAGGAAGAAAATAATAGAGAAATTAGTAACAATAACAATGTAAATGTAGGAAAAAGATATTGGAAAAATGAGAAAAAAAGAGATGCTTGGGGAAGTGTGATTGTGAGAAGGATTGTGAATGTAAGGAGGGATGGGAGAAGAGAAGAGTTAAGGCTCAGGACTGGCTGTGTGTCCATGAGCTATGCCCTGGCACCATAGTCATCACATCTTTCCTTACATTGCCTTACTTTGCTTGATAATGTTGGGACAGAAGCTATTCCTTTTTTTGTTTGTTTTGTTTTCAAGGTAGTGAAGCGGTTCAGATGGAGGATGTTATGTGTCATATATAATCACTAAGATACTATTACTAGACAAGGAGACAGGTCAAACAAAAAAAACCCCCAAAACACAACACCTTGTTCTGCTCACTTTGTAGCATCCTTGAAAAATGTCATTCGAGCTACAGAGAACTTGGCCGTGGTGCCAGAGAATAATGTGAGCACTGATTCCAATGCAGATCGCCTTAGCCAGTATGGCCAACCACATCACACAGCAGGAAGGTGGGATGCATACTTACAGTGGGGAGCAATGTTCCCTGCCCCAGTCTATCAAAGACTTGGAGAGGTACACCCACCACAGCTTCTCCTCTTGCAGCAAGGGTCTTCAGGGGTTCTAAGAGCCAGTAGCATTTACTGAAGATTATGCCCTGAGCTGATTTTGAGTTTCTACTCCACACCATCCCTTCAAGTTCTGGTTATGAGGCAGCAGACAGTGAGTCCAGAGCAGTAATGCTGATGGAGGTCATGCAACACAGCCTTCAGTGAAGTCAGTTGCCCAACTGGCTTATACCAGAAGTGTGAGGTCCTGGGATCAGGACTCTGAAAAGGGAATTGCTTAGTAGTTGGTCCTCTGTTTTTACCATTACATAAATATTTTGACTAATTACTGCTTTGCCAAGGTGGTAACTTTGATGCCCTGACTTCCTTGAGGCTCGTAACAGAATCTCAGCTTTTGTCCACTCAGCACTGTAATCCCCCTTTTCTACCTCAAATTACAGGAAGGAGGAGAGGTTTCAAAGGCTGGGTGTAAATTATACCAGCAGTGCAGCACGAATAACCTTTTGCACAGTGTTTTGTTTTTTTTTACAAGACTAGGTAATGGTTACTGCTGCAAATGTCAGCATGTCAATGAAGGGGAAGGAATGATCACAGAGCAGCCTTTTAGTGTCAGTCAGTCAGTGATTGCTAGCTGGACTATAGCAATGTAGGTGCAGCTGGGAAGTGCCTCGGTGGGAAACACGTGCCATGAAGCATTGGATCCCTCTGTGCTAAAAGATGTGTAAATTGGTACCCATGTGTCTGTGCACCATGTCAGTCAAGCAGAGCAAGCTGAAGCACGATGGCATAAAATCTGTGCATTTTATATTCCAGCAAAACCCAATGCAGCCTGTAATTTTCTCCTTGTCACTGTGCCCTGCAGGCAGCAAACATGCTTTGCTCAACTATCTGGATTTATCTATCTGTCATATTGCTTTTTTGTGTACACAGTTCATAAAGGACGTTCTTTTCCATAATTCCTAGATACTGGTAGACGAAGGAGGCTGAATAAACTGGGATTTGATAATTAGATGACTCAATGCTGCAGTGCCCAGCATCAAGAGATGGAACATCCTGATTTCCATCCTCAGTTATCTGTGTTCATTGCAACATATGGGGCTCAATACAGTTTTATCTTGCTTGACTTACCCTCCCCAGCCCATTCCTAAGGCAGAACTGTGAACTGGCTGCTAAGTAGCACTGCTGAGAGGAAAAGGTGGAGTTAGGGCAGTATGCTAAACGTTGGTGCAATACCAAAAAACTAGATTTCAAGTGGTAGCTTAGATCAAAATTGTCTTCTTGATATGTATCAATACCTGATAAGACTAATTGCATTGTATATGTACACATTATATATGTGTAATTGAATATATTGACTTGAATTTACCTTTGAACTGTATTGTCTTAATACCAATAATGGCCTAACCAGCTGAATGGCTGAGCACTTCCAAGGAGTTTCTTCTTCAGTCTTCTTTCTGCTTTTCTTTCCTGGAGACTTTCAAGACCTGTCTGGATGTATTTCTGCTTGATCTGCTCCAATTTTATTCTGCTCTGGCAGGGGGGTTGGACTTGATGATCTTCAAAGGTCCCGTCCAACCCCCAACATTCTGTGATTCCTTTACTTCTGTTTCTGGGGTGTCATGATATCCTCCCTGTGCTGTTTCTTCTCCTACCTACTATTCCCTCCCCCCCCCCCCCCCCCCCCCCTCCCGCCTCCCCTCTCCCCCCCCTGCCACCCTCACACCCCCTCCCGCCCC
>JANHGL010008494.1:32233-59201 GCA_024611195.1 Ceyx melanurus
AAAATTCTGTGGTTCCTTTTGCTTCTGTTCTTGGGTTTCATGATCTCCCCCCTTTCCTTTTTCTTCTCCTACCTCCTTTTTCCTGCCCCGCCCCCCCCCCCCCAGGTTTTTTTTATTTAGGTCCATGTTGATTTATCATGTTGTCTCAGCACAGGGAGCAGTGAGAGGGATCATGCTGAATCAGCTGTGAGTAGAAGGTGAGAAGAGAGCCTGAATCTCCTGAGTACGTAGATCAGCACAAAGACTGTGGCTTCACTCCTCATGGTACCCCAGCTTGGGTCAGTTTCCAGCTCAGTCATAAAAAAAACCCCTAACCTTGCAATCAACTTTACCTGCAGTGCTAACAGCCTGAAGCATGGAACTAGATTTGATAGCTTCAGTTACTTGAAAATTAGATGTCTAATCTACACATCCTAATTGCTCTGCAAGTCAGTGGAGTGTGTCAGACAGCCCATTAGTTGACAAACTTTGATGTCCAAAGCAGATAGGAAGAATCCCCCACTGAGATACTGTCTCTGATCATTATAGAGGGACCTTAGTTTCCTGAGCAGCCAAAGTCAGATGGGATTAATCCTGCTCTTAGAGTTGTGCAATTCCATCACTTCCAGAGCATTCTTCATCTTGCATTTGGTTGTAGAACTTCTCCGTAACATGTGCATTGTAACTGTTACTCCATGAGCTGGAAATGCATGGACATTATTTTACAGCCACTTCCATGCAGAATGGTGTCTCCAGAAGCAGATTAAAGTAGCAAGCAGAAGTCAACAAAACCCCCTCCTATTTACCTCATGGAATTATATATTATGGTATAATACTATGGGATTATTTTGTTATACAGTTTGTCTAGCTTGTAAATAATACCATTCTAGACTGAAAAATACAAGTTGCTTAATTCATCCTAAATGTATTTTTGCTATGTGACATAGGATTACTATTTTTATGATGTTGTTAGTCCTAAAAGCCACGTATTATTTTTCTAGCTTTCAATTATTTTTTTCTTCATGAAAAGCAAAAAGCGAACAACAGTCATTCCCTCACTTATAGAAACTTCAGAACTGAGAGGTTATTGTTGATCTTGATTGCTTTTCAGAACTAAGGGAGTGTATAAAATGTTAGTTATTTTTTCCTTGAGGACTCTAATTAATTATACAAATGTTAATGAAAGCAGAATGAGAGAGTATGTGTAAGTACTGAGACTTCCTATGCTTTTTCTTTCTGATTTTGAAACAGCCTTCAATTAGTGAATATTTCTTATCACTCCTGTGATAAGAGATGCCTTTAAGATTAACGTTTTCCTGTATTGTAGTGACATATAAAGTGTGAGACTTTCTAATGTATATCTCTGTGTGGCTGGAGTGTAAAACTGACATGGGGATGAGGAAAGATTATGTAAAAGGGAGAGTGGTGAGATTTTAGCTTTGTAGAACCTAAGCCAGTTTCTAAATTTAAGAAGACACCAATCCTTTGTTATAAATTAGATTAGGAAAAAAAATCCTGGCTGTAAAAAAGATTTTTAAGCACAATGACTGGAAGGTTCCATTTGAATATTACCCTGTAAGTGTAAGGTCTCTTACAGGCAAAGAGTGAAGCTTTAAGGTTAAGATCAGCTACCTTTTAAGGACTTCACTGGAATGTAACTAACAGCCAGTTGAAGGTATGCTGCTTTGTGATGGTAACTGATTCATTGAGAAGAGAGAACAGACCTAGAAGCTTTTAATATGGATAACTCCTCTTAATCCTAACTCTAACGATCTTCAAAGGAAGGGCAAAGGAAAATGATAGACAATGTGTCTTCATGTTAACTCTCCCCAGTGCAAATTGAGACACTTTTACAATGAGGCTGCATCTGAAATGTAGTACTATTCCCTTGTTCCCCCAAAGCATATTACTCTTTTTGCTTCTCTGGGGGTGAAGGGATTTGCCTTGGGGCCATGTGTCTCTGTTTGCATAACACATTCCCCATGTGTTTATTAACATAATGTTAAACTATGTTCTCAGCATGAGCAGGCATCATCACAAGCCATCGCCTGGGTCCAGGCATGCTCACACAGCAGAGATAATCACTGGAACTGAGCTGACTTCTCACTGGGAATGTGACTCCACTCACAGCAAGAGAGCAAATAGGAAATGACTTGGGGTGAGTCTCACTAAGCCAGAAAAATGAATTAGACACACTCCTCAACAGAATATGGAAACATTACATTCAGTGAAGAGAGAAAAGGTTAGAGCAAGAGGTTTCTTACCATTCCCACTTTGGAATTGAAATGTGTTTATAGGTACATTATACCTCCTTATGATGTGAGGTTTGTCTTTCAATCATATTACCCAGAAAAGGACCCATTCATTGAGCAATCCTTCCATTCTTTATATACAGTTCAAATTTTGAGAGAAGGAGGTTGGGTCAGAGGCAAATCTCAACACTTTACTGTGAAAAACTTAAAAGAAAACCTTGGAAGTAAAATTGTGGAAATTGCTATGACCTTTGAGACACCATCTTTTACAATATGCAGTAAAAAAATGGGGTTCCTCAGGCTTATATCAAGTTTACAGGAACATAAATTGCCACAATTGAGCTGCAAGCCTTTTGTTCTTAAATCACATCATTATTTTTGGGGATATTGGAAGGGAAGGTAGAAAATAGCAGACTCACATCTATCTCAAGAAATAATAACAGTCTTGCTGACTTCCTTCAGTATTCTGCTGCAGTATATTAGGTCATTTTTAACCCTCTCATTTTAAAACTTCTTTTAGAAAACATCTGCTATTCAGGATAATTTATGACATTGACAATTTATTTATCTGATAAGGTGGACCTAGTACAGCTTATTTTAGTCTAGACTGTAACACACAAAGGCACAGACAGTCACAGTAAACCTAGAGAAGCCCAGAGTTACAGAATTATGCCAGTTCATACCAGTTGAGGATCTAATCAAAACATATAGATGTCATAAAGAGAAATATAGACTCTGACTTAAAAGAAAAGTGAGAAAAACATTAATAAGGCAAAAAGAGGAACAGCCATAGGAGTCAAAGAAAAAGAATAAAAAATGTGTCTAGGTTAAACAGCTCTTATAAGAACTACCTTGCCATCTTAACATCATTACTTGCTTAAAAACAGACCAACTCCAAGATCACCTGAAGAAATAGTAATTTCCAAATATCGTTAATGCTGTGATACTGAAGATGAATGATCATGAGGTTTGGGTGGTTTTTTAAAAAATTTTTGGTAGAGGGGGAAGAGTAAAAAGAAAAAGGAAAGTTAGTACATTTTGTGCACACTTTATCCTTTGCCTACATCTACTAGGTTACCAGTGAACTGAATTTAAAGTGCCAGAACCAACTACTGCAAGAAATTACCCCACTAGGTATGAGGTTTCTGCATCCTTTGTGCATTAAATTTAAAAGTAGGAACTAAGTGGTAGCAGCTGGCCTTCAAGCCCAAGTGCTTATGGGGATTCATTCCTTAATGAGCCAGAGAGCACAAAAGCTCCTTTGGAGAAGTGCAGGCTTGGGTTTGTGTTCTGTGTGTGCTCCAGATGCTGAGTTACTTGTTCTCTCCACCTTGTTCTCTGAGATGCATCTGCTAATTAAAGAAAGAGAGTGAAAGATGCTGATAATGTGGGACAGATAGAACAAAAATAATCAAAACAATAGAAACTGAAGAAGGAAAGTGTATGTTCCCTAGAGGAGAATTTATTGAAAGCTGAGGTGTAACAATAAGAAGCTAAACTCACAAATCTCTAAAGGCAACTTTGCGCTGTTTCAGCACTGCAGAGCAACTTAAATTCAGCTTAAATTTCCTGTAGAGTTCGCTTTTGTGTAACTGACTCTTCTGGCGTCACAGGGTACATGACAAGGGAAGAGCTGTGGCCCAGGTGACCTATTCCCTCATGATTCATGCAGACAGTTCTGAAGCCTCCCCTTGAGTTACTGCAAGCACAGTTCAGATGTGGCCCAGGAGTACAGGTCAAAGTTTGTTACTGTTGTTGTCTGTGTTTTCTTGATGAGAGGAGAGTTGTGCACAAAAAAAAGATCATGCTACAAACTAAGTTAGTTTATGGCACAGATTTTGTTTTGGTTAAATGTCTTTTCCTCAATAAGTGTCTCTAAGGTGTTGCTCAAAGTACTTACGTCAGACTGTCCACACAAATGAATTTTGTGCTAGATAAAATCTTGAATTTGTATTTTGTCCTGATTTCCATTCTCACTCCTTATGAAGAACTTGCCCTGCATTACTACAGTGTTCAAATACCTTGTAGTCTTCAATATATTTCTATGCACAGCATTAGTATGACACTAATTGAGTAACATGTAACAAGTTGTGACACAGTCCATGGATATAGGAGGTAAACAGAGATTAGAATTCTAACCAGAAGTGTTAAAATTAGACAAATATTTAGGTGCTTTGAAGTAAGATGATGCACTGCCTTGCATTTAGATGTTGAGTGCCTACAATGGACACCAGAAATCTGTTGGTTGTATGTAACCTGTACCAGGCTGTCAAGGTTAAGGGTCAGGGACATCCACTAAACCTATAACAGATGCTCTCTGTTGATCCCTTTCTTTCACCAAAGGGGAAGAGAAAGGAAATGAGGGAGAGAGATTTATGGATTAGAATGAAAAAGAAAAAAAACCAAACCAACATGGAATACATACAAATATCTAAAAAACCAGTATAGAACCCAACTCCTCCTGATGGCAGTTGCATCACCATAACCACTGACGCCATGGAGCAGGCACTTGGGAAGTCCCAGACTAGACACATTGGCAGACAGAAACCGGATTGCAGATCTGGATTCTGGAATTGGATTTAGGAACACATGAATTGGGATTAAAGGCAGAATGGACAAATTCCTTCTTGGATGCCAGTTTAACTGCTTCTTCTGGGCTCCATATTTGAGCGTACCCACTCCTTCTTTTGTCAGTTATTGGCCTAATATACAAGGATAGGGTTTCTCTAAACAGTAGACTATGTATGTGTTACAACTTTGTACCACAATGTTTTCTTTGCAGTAATCAAATCTCAGGCGAAGTAACCACCGATTTCTTTTTCTGCTAACTAAATCAGATTCATAATACAAAATGACAATTTATGAAACTTATAATGTAGTTTAACTAAATGCGATCAGCTTCAGATATCTTTAGTATCAGATGTCTGTGCTAAATACAAATAATAGAAGAAGGGGAATGCAGGGTATGTCCTTCAACACCAGTTTTTACATAGATATCTCTTACAAGAGGGCAAGTTGCTTTGCATAGCTTCATTAAGTGGTAGCATCTTTTTGTATGTATCATTAACAATAATCATCCTATCTTTGAAATTACAGAGTATGAAACACAAGAGTCATTTCTATAGAAATAATAACTTTAGATAGTCTGAGGTAAAAAAAAAAATGAGGAAAGAAAAAGTGAAGTAACACTTCTATGACACACATTTCTGGAATCCGCATGCTGGCAGAAACCCAAAAACTATGATAAAGAAAAAAATCCCTTTCCTTTCTGCTCATTTCCATTTGCAAAGGCCAGTGAGATGTTCTCTATTTTGAATGAAGCTGAAATGAACGTTTCTTATTTGTTTAACAATAGCTGTATATGCAGTGCACCATGCCTTTTTCCCTGCATTTTGGTGCAGCTTGCTTGAATATGCAGAGCTAGCAAAAGCTGTTATATTTTGAGAACTGTAGATAAAGAACAAGGAAGAGGTAGGGGGAGGAAAAGAGGGAGAGTTGTTTATTTTTTGTTTAGACTTCTGGTGATACACTGAACAATTTTAAAACATAGTTTCAGTACAAGCAGTAGCTGCAAAAAGCCTCATTTTGAGGGTTTGTGTGTTATAATTTCTATATTGACTCTACATACTACTCAAGAAAAATCAATATGTACATACAATTTAAAATATTGATTAACCTTGTAACTGCCATCTGAGCTTCAGATGGGTGGATTATTTTTTCTCAATTACCACTAGCAGTAATGGTTCTGTAAATTAGTAGTTGATTCAAATATATCAAATCCACAACTGTAAGTAACTAAATGAAATTGAACTCTGTAATATGTGTGACTGTTTACACCATGTTAGCTTGATTGTTGCTGCAGCACTAATTGATTTTTTTTTAATTAAATAATAGAACATTATAACTGTTCTGGATTTGGCTAAAATAGGGTAAATTTTCATCAGAAGCTGGGAGAGGGCCACAGCCAGGATAGACAATGGAACCAGCCAAAGGGATAGTGCAGATCTACATGGATCATTGTGTTTTATATCACTCACTTTATATATTGCTTCATCATTATTATTGTTATTACTGTTGTTTCTTCTCCTCCTGCTTTGTTCTGTTAAATACTTCTAATCTCAGGCCAAAGGGTTTGCCTTTTTCTCCCTATCATCCTGCCTGTCCCACCAGGGCATGCGTGTGCCTCTGTGTGTGTGTGTCAACAACAAACAAAGCAGGAGCTAGCAATGCCCCCACTGTAAGGCAGTTAGCAGCTAAATGATTAAAGAAACGTGGAAGTTGTAGAGTGTTGTGTGTAACTTCTTTTTTTTTTTTTCTTTTGAAACCATCTGCTATTAGACTATTTTCAGGTTAATTTACATATGAAATTTAGGCACCTGAAGGCCAGTTGCCAATATGTCCCTTCCAATTCAGGAATTCAAAATATTTCCTCCATCCATTTCCTGTGTTTCTGACAGAAACTGCATATCTTCTACAGCAACATCTCTTCAGTACTGTCAGGAATTATTTCTAAATCCTTAGTGTGTCTTTAGTTCGAGACATGGTGATCTCTAAAACTTTATTCAGCATCATTTAATTCCAAAGGAAAATTGATAGAACATTCTGTTACCAGATTAACTCTTTCTTTAAGGGATCATGCTTGCCCATAAATAATATTGTCTGTGGGGAAAAAAGACCTCTGTCTTAGTGAGCAGAGGAATGCTAAAGAATGTGTTCACATTCTTTAAATCTGTTAATCATAGTTTGATTCAAAAGCACAAGCTTACCCTAACCAGGTGTGAACCATAAATGGTGGTTTTCATTAATCAGCTACTCACAGAAATAGGAAAATAAAAAAATGCATACAAACTCCTCATTGTGTAATTGGTGTGATAAATATCTAATAAATTAACATTTTGTATGTTGAAATAGATATTAAAATATATATAGATACCTGATTTGAATTTCACTAAGTAATTGTACAAAGCATTTTTCTTTGGTTTTCAAGCTTGCCTTTAAACTAGGAGCTTCAGTATTAAGTGCAGAACTCAGCCTGCCAGTTGTGTGCTGCTGACATTGACCGTACTGGGAGAGTCTGAATTCTCAAGTCCCTGTTCATCTAACATTCATATTGATCATGTGTGTTTGCTCATCACAGGGTTTTCTGAAGTGTTCTTGAGTAGGAGTGCTCAAGTGTGCTTACTGCAAGGTCTTCTCTAGGTAAACTGAGAAAGTTCATCACAGACAAGACTGAGAGCAAAACCAGCCTGGTCATGAGCAGCAATTGTCCCTGGGCTGGCTTTTCTAATGCCTCAGTTGCTCTTAATATTTCAGTTTAGTTACAGCCCCTGACTCCCAAAAGCCTCCAATCCCCAGTGCATTCTTGTGTAAGGCTGTGGTACGATTTATCTTTTTTTTTTTTTTTTTTTTTCCATTCTGTTTCAGAGGAACAGTTCAGATAGTCTCTGTAAGCAGTGTTTTTCTAACTCCCTGCTTCCATACTGCAAAATTGTTGATGCTTCTTTTTACAGTTTCTATAGACAACTGGCAGGCAGCTAACAATGTCTTGCAGAGTAGTTGTTCTTTATCCTAAACACTTGTTCACGTCTCTTCTCAAATATCATCTTTGTTGACTGCTTGTCTTTTATTTTTCAAATAAGGGAAACATCATCTTCATGTCTAATAGCAGCCAGGTCTACCAGGTCACATTTTGACATTCTTCATTGGCATGGCACTTGGGTATGTGAGAATGTCCAAGATTGACCTTTATAATAGGGTCCTCTACCTTGGCAGCAATGCCTTGCCGCAGTGTGGCAGCCCAGATAGGTTTACCTCTTATGCTGCCTGTTAATCTCTTTCAATTGTTTTAGCCACTCCCACAACCATTTTCCACCATCCAAGAGTCAGTACAGAGAGAGAGAGTGCTGGCCATTTTCCTCAGTCAGCAATATCTTTAGCCAACTGGACGGCTTTCCCTTCTACAAAATGATGCGATCTGCTCTTTCCCTAAACAGTCTTTGGGATGTATTGTGTGGGACTCTCTAGAGCAGTTTTCCCCTTCTGATGTTTTTCTAAAGTATGATGAGACACATCAGTAAACAGAGAATATTGACCTTCCTTTTCTGGCAATTATATAGTGATGCCTTTTTAGCATAAATCACCCTCCTGAGCAGTGGTCCAAAATATCAGCCTTCTGCTCAGTCCATGATCTCACTTGGGATTTCTAGGTGGTTGGGGTTCTCCATTAGATGATCAGTGCTATCCACCTACCTCATGTGGCATCAGTCACACTGCAAAATCAAAAGCAGTCATTATTGAATCCTGAAATTTGGTGTAGAGTAAGAAAGGGAGAAGGTAAGGGAACAAGCCAGTGTTGAGAACAAGACTGTCAACATTGCAACCAGCAACAGAGAGGAGCAACTTGCTAAACAACAGATAAGCAAGTATAACAACTGTAAAATCAGTCTAGCACATTCTGATCAAATCTATAGTTGTCTTGAGCCCTATATTGGGTGCCAAAAAAAGACTGCTGTGGGTTGACACCAGCTGACAGGTTAAGTCCCTACTACCATCTTGCCTCTCCCACCTCCCCTGCAGCAGAATAGGGGAGAGAACCTCATGGGTCAAGATAAAAACATTTTAATACGTGAGGGGGAGAAAAAATAAAAATGTAGAAACAGTCATAACCAGAAGACAAATTCCTAGCTGGTCTCCAAGCAATGGCAATTTGGGAACACAGCTAAACATGATGTTGTATGGTATGGAATATTCCATTGGATAATCTGTGTCAGCTGTCCTGGTTGCATCCTCTCAAAACTTTTTGCCCACTCCTAACATACTTGCTGAGGAGAGGGGAGTGGGAAACAGAGGAGATCTTTACACTGTGCAAGCACATTTGAGCAATAGTTAAAGGACTAGTATCAACACTGGTTTGGCTGCAAATCCAAAACACAGCAGCACACAGGCTGCTATGAGGAAGGTTAAGTTTATCCCAACCAGATGTGGTGCAGAATAATAATGTACTGTAGAATAACTGCTCTTTATCCTAAAAATTTCTTCACATCCCTTCTCAAAATACCACCATCTCTTTTGGCCACCTGTGTTTTTATTTTTTTAACAAACTGGAAATGTCTATAATAAAACAAACTTCTGTAGAGATTAATTTTCTCATGTTTTGCAAAAAACAGACGGTAGATCTGTGAGATCCATATGGAAGAAATTTAGATCAAATATAGACATTTATTGTATGACGTGGTTAGAGGCTCCAGCTGCAGATCATGACTTTTGTATGGTGCTGGATAAACATGGGATCAAAACATGGCTTCTATGATGAGAGGAGTCACTGTTTGCATACCAGAGTCCATGACAAAGCTCTCTGTCTTAATCCAGGCAGACAATGAGACAATATCAGTGTGATAGGCAGCAATTTCATCATCTCAGGAGCTGAACTGCTGTTAACAGACATTCCTTCAAAACAGGGCAGATATAACTATGAAGAGGAGGATTTTGTTCACTTTATATATGCTAAAGCAGGCATGGAGAACTCAACTTCACCCAGTGATCAAGATATTGCTTAACACTGAATATGCTTGTGGGGAGGAGAGAAGCTGGTCCTTTCACAGACCTAAGAATGTGTGTTACTGAGTGCACCTCAGCTCTCAAGCATTTCTTCATACAAGTGATAACATGGACACATCATCTTTTACAAAGTCCTTAAACGTGGTAGAATTAGGATCCTTCCAAACAGTTCAAAGTCTGTGACTGGTGTGTTAAGTGTCTGAATTTCACCTTTAGTCAAATTCTATTTCTATTTTAGCAAAACAAAAATCCTTCTTTACTGAGGATATGCAAGTTACATATATAGTCTACTTTATCACTAGACAAAATTCACATATATATGGTCTATAGGGTTTTGAGTCCTTAGTGATCACTTTGGAGGCTAGTCTCCTAATACAACACTGGAATGGAAATCACAACTTTGTGGAGAGGGGCTTGTCTTGTACTGCTAAGTGCCTATTTCTTTTTCTGTAGAAGTATCATCTTTTGCCTCTAAAGGGAAATATTTGAAATCCAAAAATGACTTCCAGAAGCAAGAGTGAAGTGTTGGGAAGTGCTCTGTCAGCAGATCTAATGCCTCCAAACCAAGTAATTGCAAGGTGTTTCTCTGCCTTGAATTCCTCTGATATTTTCTATGGTTTTTAATATATATTTAAACCAAGATATAAATACAATCTCTCTGAACTTGACTGCAAAGACTTTTTGCCACCTAAAAAAGGAACAGATCAGACAAACCAGTAGTTTTTGATAGGCATTTAAAGGTTGGTCGTTCTTTCTTTTTAAAAATATTATGACACTCTCATAAAATCCCTTTTCCCTGTAATGCCAAAGCAATGCTTCCATTAATAATGTAACATTGATGGCACCAGCCACCTCTAATCATGGGAGAAATGAGCTGGCTGAAGCAATATTCTTTGTTCAGGCATAGGTGCTCCCCACCCCTCCACATCAGAAGTTGCTGAAGATTAAGAAGTATGATGATACCTTAACATGATGCAAAACTGGCATGTGGGGTTTTTTTTTCCTTCTGTGGGTGAAACAAAGATTTGATTTGTAAATCAGGATAGTACACCTTGAATATTGCTATGTAGATGTAGGAAGGAATACTTTGACAGAAGTTAGCCATTTACTAGAATGGTTTTTGGCACTACTACCTCTTAAAAAAGGAGAATTATGTGCAACAATAAAGTCATGATAGATTCCATTGGAAATTTTGATAGGTTAAAGAAAAACATTGTCTGGATTTCATCCTTGTATATGATTCTGGATGGGAGGATGTTCTGAGATGACTTTCCACCTTTCATTAGTGTCCCCTTTAAATAGTGTGAGTGGTCCAGGCCACATTTTATCAGTTTAAAAGTAGCTGTTCTTCTTTTATGCTACACATTGAAAATGTGTATCTTCCTTTTAAGTGCTACCTTAACCCCACAGTGAACTTCAGAGATGAGGCAGTACTGCTCAAGGAAAGGAAGGGAACTTCAAATGATCAGTTACTTTTAACCTTCCAGATGAGGTCAGGAATGAGTGTGCTGCTTAGCATTTACACTTCACAAAGTGCTAGTAGAGGGTAAAGTGGTGGAAGAGCCCCTCTGTGGCTGCACATCGTTTCTGGGCCAAATTTCTGCTCTACTAGGTGACCTCAGCACTCAGTGCTGACATGTTCTACCAGGTGTGTGGGAACAGGGTCCCTGTGCAGCAAGAATGGAAAAAAAAAAAAGGAGTGGAGGTCAGTTTTGTAGGTGTTCCAAAACCGGTTACTTGGTGTCCTGGTTTTGTCTGGCATAGAGTTAACTTTTCTTCCTAGTAGCTGGTGCATTGCTGTGCATGGATGTGGGACCCCAACACAGAAGGATGTGGTTGTGCAGGTTGCAGACTGCAGGGAATGCCACAGTGTATCCCTGGTAACAGGGGGCTGCATGCAGTGTGAGCAGATAGATGATCTGCTCAGATGAGTGTCACAGCTGCAAGGTCAGGTTGAAAGGCTTTAGGTCAAAGTAGCAAGACTTAGGAGCATCATGGAGGCTGAAATGGGGATAGACTGGTGGAGCCAGAGTCTGCCCTCCCTGCAACGGAAATGGTAGCACCCACCAGATAGTACCCAGGTTCAAGGGGCCCCTGTATCCTGCTCCTCTCAGGTGGAAGACAGAAACCCAAGTGCAAAGGGTGAATGGAGACAAGTTTATGGCTGTAGCAGAAGGCGAACATCCTCCTTGCCCACCTCACCTCCCCAGGTGCCTCTGAGAAATAGATATGAGGTCCTCCTGGAAGACTGCCAGTCTAATAGGGAAAGAGATGATAGGCAACCTGTTCCAGAGGTCTTACTATAATAAGACAGGCTTTCCAGGAATATGACAACCTATTCCACAAAGAAGAAGAGAAGTGTTCTAGTTCTTGGTGACTCACTTAATGAAGGGAACAGAGTGCCCAATATACAGAGCTGACCCTCATAATAGGGAAATCTGCAGTCTACCTGGAGCCCAAATCAGGGATATCACTGGGACACTCCCAATCCTGGTGCAGTTGACAAACCCACTACTGAAATTCCAGACAGTTGGGAGGAGGCTGCATCCTGTAGTCTGAGGGGAATGAAGAAAGACAAAGGACCTGGGACAGTTGGTGAAAGAGTCTGGGGCACAAGTTATTTTCTCATCCTTTCCTCCATTTTCAGTTGATGATATGGGATGGAATAGGAAGATTCAGTCCATAAATATCTGGCTACAACAGTGGCAAGGCTTTGGGTACTTTTATAATTGCTGGTTTTATAAGACTGAGGGTTGTTGTCTGGGAGGGGCAGATAGCTGCTTTGGGATTGGCTGAGCATTGGTCAGTGGGTTGTGAGCAATTCCATTGTGCATTTCTTGTCTTTCTTGGGTTGCATTTCACTCCCTTTTTGTTATCTTCCTTTTCCTGACGGTTATTATTATTTCAAATATTAAAATGTTCTTATCTCAGAGACCCATAGGTTTACTTGTTTTTGATTCCCTTCCCATCCCACCATAAGAAGGGAGGAATAAGCAGGTGATAGCATGGTGCATAGTTGCCAACTGGGATTAAACCATGACATATAGGCTCTTATTCTGGGAATTGAGAAGAGGCGAATAGGAGGTGAACACCACAAACACACAGGGAATTTCACTACGTCTTTTTAAAGTAAAGGCCTCTCTTAAATGTAATTATCCTGAAGATACTGTCTCTCTAACCCCATTTTTGAAGCTTGAAACTGGATATTTTTGCTGTCTTCTGTGCACATGAATTTCCTGTCTGTTATGGAATAACTTTGATAAACATATGCTGAACTAGCCTGTTGGTGCTCCATCGACTGGAATACATCACTCTCTGGTAAAACTAGTAATGAATGACCCAACAGGTTCGTTACATGATGTTGCATATTTTACTGTACTTCTATTTTAATGTACTTCTATCAACACAACTATTATCAGTGTAACATCTGCAGAGTACTCTGTTTTTGGAGGTTGAAGAAGCAAGAGAAGCCTTATAAGGTTTATGCCATATTGGTGTGGCTGTAGTGCGAGTTGGAAGCTGAGTAGATGTGGTGGGACAGGATGATAAGCCAAGAGTTTAATTTGTGGAATCTGTTCAGGCTCAAGTGAGAAGTGCTTAGGCTGTTGTCAGAGTTGAGAGGTTGAAAAGTGCCAGAAGAACTGATACAAGTAGAGGACAGGAGGGGATACACATGCCAGTGTGAAAATCCCATAAGGGGTGAAGCTCTGTTGTGTGATCTATTCTTGATTACAAGGAGAGGAAATAGAAAACAGAGGAAGGTGAAGATTAATGAGTGAAAGACCTGTGTTAAGTGAACTGAGTGGGAAATGTTCTGTGTGTCAATCTGCTTGTGTAGTGCTCACCACAGGTGTCTTACAGCTGTGTGTTGGAGCAGTGGAAAGACTTCTCAACTGTGCCGTTTCACAAGGAACCATTAACATCCAGTGATGTGAAGAACACAATGGTCTGTGGTTTTAAACAGAAATCTATGAGAATTGTGCTTTGCTAGTTCTTCATGGAACCAGTTATAGGCCCTGTGGTGATCTTAATGCAGACTTAGCTAACATACAAATAGTGCTGAAAATTGTTGGTCTATTGAATAAATTGGAAGAAATCCTCTTGTAGCTCCATGTTGGCAACTAATTATCTGAGGAACTTGTGGAATATTTCAACAGCAGGTTCTCTAGCTGTTAGTTTTTCCCCTGTAGTGTGTAGTGATGCATTGAAGCATCTTCATGGGAAAATCTTATTAGGAATGTGGTCACTTAATTAGGGAGTGAATTACCTATTGACCTCTTCTTTTTGTTGTTGACTTTTTATTTTTTAAATTTTTTAAAGGAGAATGTGACACTGCCTTCAGACCCAATCTTCAGATAATGTGAATAGGTCCACATCAGTCCACACAGCTGTGTTGGGTGCTGGTTAATTTTCACCAGCTGAGACTCCAGCATGAGGGAGGGTGGCAGGGAAATACTGCCTGGTATTCTAGGAGAATGATTTAGACTCAATCCTGGATCACTGAATTAAAATACAATTTTGCTATTTGACTGCAATCACATTAGAATCAGAAGCCCTTCACTAGAATGTGAGTCACCCTGTGACTGAAGCAGTTCACATGACAGTCAGAAGAGGGAAGAGTTTTTCAGAATTATATATTAATATCAATAATTAAATTTAAAAAAAAAATCAGAACTATTTTAAAAGAAGTTCAGACAGTTTAGAAAAACAGTAAAAGGGAAATACAGATTAATGGTTACTGGTATTGAATGGGATAAGTTGCTGGTAGTTGTGATAAATTCAGAAACAGAAGCCTGGAATAGTAGTTTGCTTATTCATATTTTATTTCTTCAGCACCCAGAGAAACCCATTGCATGGGCCACTGTACAAACACATATCATGGAATATTTATTTGCCCAAAGGCAACCATGTTAGGAAAACAGAAATCTAAATATACTCAGAGGCTTTCTGCTTTTACAATGGCCGTAACAGGATAAAGTACATTTGTGACACTTACGACAGCTCTTGGTTCAAATGCTGGATTATTAAAGCGCTGCAGTCCCTTCAAAAGAGCTGTGTGGTGTGGTGAGGACTTCTAGGTACATCTGACCTCATTCTACTCTCTTTAAGAAGGAATGGAAGCAAAGTCCCTATTACCTACAAAAGATAGCAATATTTATTAATGTAAATAAAGGTAAAACACATGTTCTGCTCATTAGCATTGCTTTTCCTGTTTGGGCTGCTCATGTTCTCCAGCTGGAATGCTTGAAGTAATTTTCTATGGTCCTCTACATTGCTATTTAGAGATATTTACATAGATTCAGATAATTAGATGCAGAGACTTTGGTGGAATTCAATGACACTGCATTAATTAGTATGGTTGCAGCACTATATTGAAGTGTAAATACATCCTCAAGAGTAAGCACTATTCACCTGTCTTTTGCTCTTAAAATGGGTGTTGCACCATGGACTTTGGGGATAGTAGGATTTGAGCTTAAGTTTATTGACTGTAGGTAGAATAATTTCAGAGATAATGGTTGTATTATTACTGTAGCAAGATGCAAAAGTGATCAAAGAAAATGAGTGGGGACTTAATATTGTATTTAGTGAAGAGTAAGCAGAATCAAACAAGGACTTGAAAATATTGGTGGATGATATTATTAAGTTTGTAATGAGAAGCCTTAGAAAATGTATTAGATGACAGGTCGAGGACAGTGTCTGTAGAACTTGAAAGCAGAGAAGGGAGTTTGATGATTCTCGGAACAGCCAACATCAATGTAGAGTTAGGGGACTGGGAAATGCTTTTTAAATTAGAGAGACCTGTGGAAGGCCAGAGAATTGATCATGCAAGATTTTAATTACCAAGCTATCGATTAAGATAGTAACTGTGCCCAAATTAAGAAAGGGTACATAGTGCAGGACTGCTTCCTTAAGCTTTTTGTGAGCTTGCACAGTCACACACTCTCTTGGATCCAACCTTTGGGAAATGGAGCCAGTTATGACAAATGAGGTAGATAGGATCTATGGAACTCCTTGGTGTTGGGATGGGAAGAATGAGGAGTGCTTAAGGAAGAAGAAGAGAGGGTTGGTAAGGGGCTTTTTTTTTGAGGTTAATAAAGGCTAATTTTGAGGAAATGTGTCCACAGAATTTTTTCTGATTATGAAAATTTCTATCTGTAGAGGTGAAAAATAGCTGTGATTTCCTCAGCGAGACTGTAATTAAAATATGTCCTGGTTAAGTCTACACAGGTTAAAGGCTAATGGGAGTAAAGTCAGTATGAAATTAGCATAAAGTATTAAGCAGGTACTTTCTTAAGCTACAGCATCATCTTTGCAGTAAGGAGCAGGATAGGGTGATACACAGGAATTAAAAAAGACTGTAAAATTACATTCCTTTTACATTTATCCAAATAATTCTTTGCACACACTATTTCTCCTTTACCCATTCATTTTTCTGGATCATGTTTTTAGAGCTAGGAATGTCTGACAATGTTCTTGCTGTGGCAGATAATGACTGGAAGTTTTTGCTGGCTGCTGTAAGTGAATGGGAGTTCTTCTCATCATCTTTTAAATTTAGCAGAGATTCACAGAAGCAACAGTGTTCAAAGCTATGAAACCTCTCTAACATCCAGCAGCCATGCCATTTTTTTTTTCCTTACTAAAGACATTTACCTAATTTTTATGTAGATAGCCACAGCCTGGTGGCCACTCTAATCCAATAGTATTGCTGCTGGCAAACAAGGGATTAAGAAGAAAATGCTGTATTAAAATTAAAGCTGTAGGGCCTGACAGAGCCAAGTTACCATTAAATTCTATAGATACTCTGTCCTTCTTGCCATCTCCATTGTGCTTTAATCCAGTGATCAGGGTTTTCTATAACTAAAAAGTATTTCTTTAATCCCTTTTTTCACACACTGTAATGCAAACCTTGATGCTGAATAATACAACAAGGTTTGTGCATTTGTTAAATCTCTGCTTCATTAAATTACCAAATTTTGCTGGCAGCAGAGCAGTGTGGCAAAATGTCAACATGGCTTTGCAAAGCCAGCAATTACTCATTTCTAAAGATGAATATGATCTCTATTAATGCCTATTTACTATATTTCAGCACTAACCTTTATAAAATGATGGAGGGATGGATGAACTCCAGGGAAGACTTTCAAAGTGCAGTAACATACATTTTTCCAAGTCAACATTTGTTTGAACCAAGAAACCAGGTATTTACAAGGGCATTGAGTCTAAACTCCATTGCTAGATATCTTGGAATTTGTTTGACCCAGACTGAGTAGTGATATCGTATGGTGTTTGAGAATTCGTCAGTATTGTGGCATTTAATACTGCAAATACAAGCCAAAAGCAACAGAAACCCAACATGCAACAGCAGGATCAAAAATGCATATGTTTTCTAGTGGCTGATAAAATGTCTTCCCCCAGCCATCTGAGTGTCTGATCCGCAGACACTAATCTCTGGAATTTGTGGTGTGTTCCTTGGTCCCTAACCAGTGTTATATTTCATGTACAATATGCTGGGATTTTCTTGGGTTAAGGAGGAAGGGAACGATTATTCAGTGCAATATAATGTCAGTAGCAATGTTTAGGATCCTGATATTTATTTAGGTTCAGCCCTAAGGGGCATTAGTGTAATTCTAACATTGGATGTAGATCATGTGAATTCTTGAATCAAAGCTTTTGCTATTTCTGTTTTTGAACTGAAATGCCCCACAGTTCATGTCCATTCTTTTAGGGAGGTAGGCTCTTGATCATGTCAACAGGACTTTTAGTTGAGAAAGGAAAATAGACATTAGTCCTTAGGGCAAACAGCCCACAGCCCCCCCAACGAATTCTACTAAAAAAGCCCACATACTGGGAAGTACAAAAGAGAAGCATTATTAAGGAATCTGTTAAAACTAATATGGGACCTAACACTCCATGTGGGGACAAGATTTTCCTGTTACTAGATTAACTAAAGGAAGTCTAATTTTTAACAGTGCTTGAGATGTACTGGAACCAAGAATTTAGTCACACTTCACTTGGACTCCACAGGAATGTCTTTGTTTTATTTAATACAACTGATTTCTGTTGTGAAGAGGCAGAACCCATACCTGACTAGGACAATAGAAGTCTCAACAGAAACCTGAAATGGGCTTTACATTTTATGGTATTTGATCATATGGCTCTTAAGAGGAATGAATCATGCTCCTGTAAAGAATGACCTAACCTGATCATTTCATTAGTTGCAACTGGGGAACTGGAAAGGAATGTAGTGGATGAAAAACAGGCTTTGCAAGTGTAGTGTGTTTTGTTTGTTTGTTTGTTTTGTTGTTTTGGTTTGGTTTTAGTTTTTTATTATTAAATGTATATAAAACCTATATATACTTTTCTTTGAGCTTTGTTTTTGAACAATTTATTTCCCTTTAAGAGCATGCCAGTGCTATTGCTTGATGAGAGCTACTAGACTGACCTACCATTTCCAGATGCCAATGTATAACTAAAGAGCAACATATAGAGTTGGGGAAATTTGCATCAGCTGTGCTGAGATATTTAAGATAAATTCTGTATACTGTATGTTGGTCAGATAAACACCAGGAATGTGAAAAATTATGTTAGGGTCAAAAAAAGAGTTCATGCTAGAAAGAAAATTGGGTGAACAGATGCTCTTAATATTCAGATGATTAATTTTAAAACTGATATATGATAGACTGTGGATACCTAGTGACTTAGACTATGTAAGACATGACACATACCTAAAATGCAGCTATAATAAAGGATAGCACTGCAGAAATGGAGGAATAGATTAGGTGATCTAAATTATGCATAATTCATCTTACCTTGAGAGGAGGTATAGAACTAGATTATTTTTGTAAGTCCAAACTGTTTCAACGTGAGTCTATGAATTTCCATTCTTTTCAGTGTTTTTTTATGGGGAAGGATAGAAAAGTGCTTTAACTGTAGACTTCCATTTTTGATGGTGCTTTTCCCTGTTACTATTCTTGAGGAAACCTAATACTTTCTCTAGAGACCAAATCTATTGTCTGCTGTTGCCAGCACATTATGAAGTTCTGAACATAAATGATGCTAATGAGTTTACATGCAATATTATCCATTAATAAATTCAGTAGTAGAGTATCATAACTAAATATACTGAAAATAATATAACTTGAGCAAGGCAAGATAAACATAGTGGTACTCTTGTCCAGTTCAGTGTGATCCAAATTCGGTGTTCCTATTCTGATACCTTGCCACAGTCATACCTTGTTAAATGTGGAAGATTGCTGCTCAAGACTCTTACATTATTGGTACAACTCCTTCTGTTTTCTGAGTGGATGCCATGTGAAGCCACATGAGATTTTCCTGCACTCTGTTTTTCTCTTTGTTTTCAAGTCAAGAAAGTAGTTCACCAGAAAGCTGTGCAGTGGTGCATGTAATAAGGAGGGGAATTATCTTGAGCAAATTTAATGCTTTTAAATGGCAGTACAAAGCACAGTGTTACTACATTTGACACAGTCTTTTCAAGGACCATGTGCTTCCACTCAGTGCTGTCCCTTTCATATCTAAAAGAAGACATGGTTTTTACACCAAAAAAACCCCAGAGTCTGAAGGACTTTACATCTGAAACAATGAATTTAGTACCACATAAATGGGGATTCAGCTTTGCAGATGACAAATGAAAATATCTGCAGTTTTTCTAGTTGGGATAAAAATTCATAAGGGAGATGAGTCCATATGCTCCAAGGGCATAAGCCAGTCATAGGCTGCCTGAATCACAGAATCACAGAAATTAGGGGCTGGAAGGGACCTAGAAGATCATCTAGTCCAACCCCCCTGCCTGAGCAGGATCATCTAGATCAAGTCACCCAGGAACAGATCCAGGCGGGTCTTAAGTGTCTCCAGAGATGGAGACTCCACAACCCCCCTGAAATTGGCTAAAGATTGCCCACAGTTGGGTAGTTCTGCCTAATTGTCCACTGAAGGGTTTTTATCCTTTCTTTGGAAGTACTTAGTCCTGTTTACCCTCTGAGTTGGGGTAGACATCTGTGCCATTGATCTTATCTTCTCTGGCAATTTCTGTACAGGAATCATATCTACTAAAACAATGACACCGTGTTTTCAGAGAATGGCAGCTTATGTATGTTTTGACTGTGAGGGCTGAGAAATACCTAGAGTGATTCATACAAGATTCGTCTGAGAAGTGTAAGAACAGTCAGGGCTGGGAATAGCCTTAACAAGCAGCAGTTTCTGGGTATGGAGTGACAGGCCACAAACCACAAAAAGCAGGGGAGGTCCAGCACTCTTAACTCTGTTGTCTCATGGCTTTTTTCCTACTTAGTCATGTGTGCATGTGACTTCTACTAATCTGGTCACTGGAACAGGCTGTCCTAAGAGAAGGTCTCACTCATTCAAGATGTTCAAAAGATGTCTGGACATGGTCCTAGGCAAGTAGCTCTAGGTGTCCCTGCTTGAGCAGGGGAATTGGACACGATGACCTCCAGAGGTCCCTTCCAGCCTCAGCTGTTCTGTGATTTGGTGCCTGAATGCAGCCCAGTGCAACAATAGAAACTGAAATTTGACACAGAAGAAATTCAGAACTGTCATTTACATCTCAAATTTTAAAACAGTCAGTAGACTCATATTTATATGGGGTCTCTCGGTAAAATCAACCCTGATTAGGGATATTTGCCTAATCATGTGCTTCTGGGAGTTAAAATGAGACAAAATTGGTAAACTGCTTCCCAATCTTGTAATACATAACCCATGGGACGAGTAATCTGCTTTAGGTGAAAATCATCAGTAGAGTATTTTTCCCTCCATGCTGGCTTAGTTCTAGTGGTGGTTCATCAGATGTGCAAAGAGGTGGGTCCACACGTGTGCTCCCTTATCCTGTGCTTTTGTTTGTCATGATGTGTTGCTTTATAAATGCTCCCTTTTGGGTGCTGCCCCTGTTGTAGGGGAAGGCATCTTAAGTCCTTGAAGTCCACTTCTGTCTCCCAGTTTGTCCTTGCTTGGCAGCAGTCATGACCCTGTTCTAAAGCAGGGTTTCTTGTCCAGAGATAAATTTAGTTTATGCCCTTTTATGCACTGCTTATTAAACTCTGTACAGCCTAGTCTTGTCTCTGTGGATTTGCATCTGTGAAAAACAGAGTGAAGAGATATCAGATCAGGATAATCCAGGCTGTACTCTTGGCAGTTATACATGGAAGGGACACTGAACAAAATAGTACCATGGCAAAGAATAGAGCAAAATAAATATGTTCTTGCTCTGCTCTTAGTTCTTTGTGAGTTACATGAGAGACAATGTTATGGATTGACTGGATTTCTTTGGTCTGACATGACACCAGCCTTCCTCAGTAATGTTCTTAATGTTCCATGAATAGATTGGTACAAAGGAAAATATTGTTTGGTTCAGCTGCAGCATTTCCTAGCTATGTTGATCACCACTAGATAATTCATTTTTTACTAACAGCTATCTAAAATCTCAGAGGTGATTTTGCATTATGTTTGTGGCTGTAGGATATGATCCTCCTTTTTGGGGGTAGAATAAAATAGATGGGGTCTGCTCTTGAGTTCTCTTCTGCTGCTGAGGACTTGGAGGAAAATTTTTCATGTAAATCTTAAGTAAAGCTTTGACCTCTGAAAGGAAATTATGCATATTTACTGATGTTCAGGTTTAAACGTGTTTGTTTGCACATGTAGGTCTCAATACACGCACTACTGACAAGGTCTAAATTTGCTGTATTTAATATCCATAAATATATACAGATGTGATCTCTTAGATATGTAGTGTGTATATCTATACTATGTAAGCATGTGTGAATACACTTCTACAATCACATATACACACCTTATTATGCATGTATGTGTAAAGCAATAATTTATCATTGCCAATTATATGTTATGCTTAAAACCACATCCATCAATACAAGTTTTGACTCTTTTATCTCTTCTGCCACAGACCTTCTTTCTTGGGTAGGAGGAATAATGAGGGATAAAAAGGTGCTATTCATAGAAAATGGATAGCTGAAACAAAGTTTCATAAAAAAACATTTTTTCAATAAACTTCTACCATTTAAAAATATATAAACTTTTTTTTTTTCTATAGGAAAAGGTGTATATTTCTAAAAGTTGTTTCCAAGCTGTTTAAATGCTACTATTTCTTATTCCACTCTTCAAAGAGCAGAACCCACACTATCCTTCTTTTCAACATCAAACTGTGCTGCTCTGTTGGTCCAGCACAGTGAGGGTGCTTTGAACCTGGGAAAAGAATTTTTGGAACCTCGAGAAGGACTTTTTGAGAACGCTGCAATTAGAATTTCCCTTTCACCCATATAATCTTTCTTGACTTTTGTAAAAATAAAACAATAATAAACATATATTTATATGTATGTGGTTCCCTAGGGTTCAGCAGAGATACCCTTTGATCGTACTTTCCAGGTTTTTTTGGATCCTATTATTTGGACCTTTACACAAACATTATGATATATATGAAACTTTACACAGGCTGCTGACTTTGTATGAGGCAAATGTGAGTTGGTTTTGGTTTCATCTCAGAGGTAACTTATTCTGCACAGAGTGAAAAGATTCAGTGAATGTCAAAGAAAGGAGACACAAGTCATATTAATCTTTCTCAGTAGACAACTAGCTCTGTGGTGGCTTTTATTTTTGGTGACTGAAGCAATGTGAACTGTGAATGCCAACAAGGCACCATGTGAATTCAAGCAAAGTTGATCTTCACAGTTACTACCCAGCTCTGTACTTGCACTTTGCCCTGGGTGATTTGATGGGGAGGGATCCACAGCTGTAATTCCTAAACGAGGCCTTAAAGGGTGTAAGGAAAGCAGAAGGAATGAGGTGCTGCTTTTGGTGTGTGGCTGCCAGGAATCAGCAAGCCTAAATCGGACTAAAGTCTGCCATGCTATTGTTGTGTCCCCGTGGCTTGTGAAAGTATCTGTGGGAAGGAAAGGTACTTAAAATGATGTAACCAAGGGAATGTCTATAAATGTAAAAACTTAGAATTATACATCTGTAAAGAAAACCTTCATTTTCCTTGAAATTGTATTTACCTGTGTTTCTCCTCACAATTCAATATTTCTTGGTCTAAAAACACCTTCATGTTTACAACACACTTTTCAGACAGTTTCTTGTCCAAATATCCTCAAGCATAAAGGATTTGTTCATAGATATTGGTTGAATAAAGCTTCCCTTTCAGCCTTTGTCCCTATCCCCTCCAGCACATCACAGACTAAGCAGAGGCTTGCTGCTTCTCTGTAGTAATGTAAGTTTTGAGTTGTTGATAATACAAGCAGGTTAACAACTAACATCAAAGGTTTAACAGATTAAAGTCAAAGGAAGATGAAATTTTCAAGGGCTTGGGTAAACAAAAAGGTTGAGATTTTCAATTATCTTTAAAAGATCTTTAATACAAGCCTCAATAGGCTTAAGTGAACAGAGAAACGAACATGTCTGTTCTGTGTGCTAACTACAACCCTACTGGGTTGCTTACTGTAACTCAGTTGAAGGCTACAGAAGGAATGAAAGATAAGGCAAATAAGCCTGCCTGTAGAATGAGATCATTAAGAAAAGGTGACTGTTATGTTTGATTTAGTAAGAGGTGGAGGTAAAGCTTGATATATCTTAATAGGCATAGCAGATTCTGAGACATATATGTCAATTATTAGTCATACTATTTGAATCCAAGAGGTCACCAGTTCAAAGGATTGCTTAGAAAGGCTCAATCTGGGAAGACGAAGATATTAAATCAGCTGTGCTCCTCTGAATTTGTGTGTTTTGGGTTTTTCTTTTCCTTTCCAGATAGACTTAGGATACTTACTGAGAAGAGGAAGATGATGAAATTTCACTAGTGTTGCAAGAAGAGTAAGATTTGTACGTATTATTGTTGTAGAGATTTTTAGTCCTTTCTAAAAAGCCAAATTTACCTGCTGTTAATATGGTCAGATTGACAATAGGACAAATGTACCACCTGCTTCTATGAGATTAAGACAGTTTAAAGAAAACCACACAGACTGTGTTGTAGATATTTAAGAAGTGCATAATTTCTAATCTTCCATCCACCGTTGTGCTGTCTTTGAGTAATACAAAGAAGAGCCATGTGAAGTTAGAGATGAAGAGGAAAAAAAAAAAGAAGCCAGAGGCCTGATTTTAACCCATTGTCATGTATTGCTCATAACTGAGTTGAAAACACATAGGAGGAAAATTGTAATTGCATTTGCAATTATACATGCAATGGAAAAGGTATAGATGCCTTTGAACAAAGCTAAACAAAACAACCTTCTTCAGTTCAAATTCTGAGTCCATCTACTTTCTGTTGACTGAAAGGGTAATTAGCAATCTCTCCTTTTATGAATCTTTCATACTTCATGAATTAAAAATACCCAAGGACATTTTTTATTTCTGTGTCAAGAGAGTGTGTGTTGGGTGCTAGCTTAGTGTATATACTCAGAAAAAATCTAAAAAGTATTTAAAGCCACATTCAATTCAAGACATGACCTACTGTTATAGATGAACAGGTGTGAAAAACTAATGTTGATGGTGTTATCACAGACCCTAAAGAAGTTATTTTTTTAAGAACAAATGGCTTTCACTGGTGTTGTTTTGATTGTATGCAAGGTCAATAGAATTCAGTATAAATTGAATGTGGCATGATGTAAATACTAGATATAAACAGTTGCCATGAAGCAAAAATCTCAAGTTTTTCCATTTCCAAGTATCTCACATTTTATGAAGGTAATTCACTTAACTGCTTATACTTGTACTTAGTTTGCTTTAAAATGTTGTCTTTGTTTAATTCTTCATTTTTACTCTTTCAATTTTTTAGATATTTATTTTCATTGCCATAGTGCTGCCTGTCTTCCCGGTTTGTTAAATATGATGCACGATCTCATATTACTGTGATGGAAGTGATTTAGTTTGTTCTGTGACTTGACGTTTCATCCTAATATATGGTATAATTACTCTTACTTGTTATCTTCTTTCAATTGTTTTAATGGTTCAGAAAGGATATTTTAAGGCATACAATTTAATAAAAAAATAACGGTTATAGAAGAGAAAAAAGGGGTTATTCTGGGTGAGAGAGAGAGTAGGATATTCTGAGTACTAAATATTCAAGGTGATGTCCTGGTACCATTGAAGTGTATGGGTTTGCAACTTGGTATTTCTTCCGGATTTTATATTCACTTTGATCAAGTGATATAAACAGGGTTCCATAATTGTATTCACGTGAGAGGACAAAACCTCAAAGACAGATGTACACCATGCAAAAGTGAGCATGAAGCTGAATGTAAAGTGTGCTATCTTCTAAGATATTTGAGATCTAGATGTTGGCGAACTTCTATTGTGCACTGCCATCCAGCATATTAGTATGTAATGACCTTTTCCATAGATTTGTTTTCATTTGTAAGACAATTTTTGGGGATTTATCATCTTCAAAGATTTGACCTCAAAGCAACAGTTTTATACAAGCTCTGTTACTTAGGTCTGTGGTTGGTTATAAAATATATTTATTTGTTTTACTTGATTCCCTATTTTATGCCTTAAGAAAATACGGGGCGCTACAATTCATTTATCTCTTAACAGACTGCAATATTATTTCCAGTTGGGATATTGAAATGCTAAACTTTTCACTTGGAAAGCAACTGTAGTGCTCATAGGAAGTGCAAGAACATGCTTTCTATTTCTCCTAGTTACACTGTTGTACACATCTTCTTGCCTCTTATCTTTTGCTAATCTTGCACTGACCACTTGCAAAGCTCTGTATGCAACAAATGTAAGCTGTTGTCTGCTTCATTCACCCTCCCCAATGCAGTCTGCTTTACCAGGCTGTTCTCACTCTTTTGCTGTGTTGCTATGTTGAATTAGGAAAATGCTGGCTATTAATTTCATACTGAATGAGACATACTCTTGTCTGAATGAGTGGGGACTTACCCACCTATTAATGTGGAGGTACAGCCTCAGTTGCCACATGGAATGCTCTGTAGCCTCCAGCAGCCTTTGAAACAGCTGTTGGGAGATCCTATGTCACTGTCATGCTAACCAAATGGATGGTTTCTTACTTAATGAGGAGAAATAATTCAGAGACCTGCCCAGATGGAAGAGGAATGAAAAATAGCTCATTCTCTATTTCCATGTCATTAAGATTCCCTGTAATTACTAATGAGAATGAACTAAATTTACAAAATAAGCAGGTAAACTGGATGCAATTTGTTTTCCATATGATCTTACTTCCTTAGGATTTTTATTACCAAATCAGTAAAATTAATCTAAAACCCCAATGGACTTTTTTTCCAATTTTCATGGACCAGTGTTGAAAGTCCAAGAGTTTCATGTCAATCGTGCCAATGAGAGCAGCACACAAGCAGTGAGCAAACGTGGACCACAGATGTAGTCCATTAAATTTCTGAGTGCACATTTCCATGGAGGAAAGATGGCAAAAATCATCTCATTTTGCAAAAGAATGGATAACCTATCCTGACTCCACTGTTATGAAGTGCACACTTCAAATGAGATACTCGCTCCTGCGCACAGAGAAAGCTCTCAGTTCGGATATTTATGGGGTTTTTTTCTCTCTTTTTCTATTTATCTAACAGGTTACAGGCTTTCTCTACTCAGGGATTTAGCCTACAGCAGTGGAGACCATCCCAGAGTCCGGGCAGGTACAGCTGAGAGGGTTAATTGTTTACAGGGGGTGTAACCCCTTGCCAGAGGGGGGGTTTTCACGTGGCTGCCCGGATAGGGGATACTCACTCCTGTGCACAGAGAAAGCAGCCTCCTCTCTGCCTGCACTGCTGCCTCGTGCTGAAGGGAGTTAAAAAGCAGCCCATCCAGTTAAACGTACTGCTGACTGGTCAGTATGGTATTCACTCGACAAAAGAAGACCATAATAATGGTCTTCATCCAGAGTCGATGTGGGAATTCAGACAGATGTTGTTCGAAAGGATTTGGGGGTGCAGATGGCAGGCTGCAGAGAGTGCCACAGCCTGTTGCTGACCTCAGAGAACAACTCCCATGGCTGTGTGCGCTGTGAGCAGGTAGATTATCTGTTCAGCTGAGTAGCCCAGCTTGAGGATGAGGTTTTGAGGCTTCAAGATGAAGCGAAAGGATTCAGAAGTATCTGGGAGAGTGAAGCTGAGATTGACAGCTGGAGCCATTCTCTGAGCTCCACTCAGCAGACAGGTAACACCCAGGATCAG
>JANHGL010008494.1:59301-94012 GCA_024611195.1 Ceyx melanurus
CCCCACCCCCCTTCCATCATTGCCCTCACTCAAGGGGTATGACCTCTGGAATTTGATGTCCCCTCTGATTAAGACCTTTCTGGAAACTTGCCCATAGCCTGTCCCTCAGCCCCACAACTTAGGACTTCCTCAATGTGGAAGAAAAAGAGGGTTCTCATAGTAGGAGACTCTCTATTGAAGGAATTTTACTTGCTGACATCTTATTTTTTCCTGGTAGTGCCTATCCAGAACATGGGAGCATTCACGGTAATACAGAAAAAATGAGAGTGAGAGAGGCCCTGAAAACTCAGGCTATTCAAGCTGTGCTTCTCTCCAGTGGAATGTACACTGTAGAGAGGCATGCTCGATCACCTGTCTTTCAAGCATCAATAAGTTAAAGGCATTTATTTATTTATTTATTAAAGTGAATTAATACTTTCTCCACTCTGTTTTAACACTTACTTACCTATCACATCATCAGGTAGATTACATTTACAACTATGCATGACTTCATGAATAATGCTTTAGTGTTACATTCCGCTCAAAAAGAACACTCTGAAAGCATCAGCTTTTGAATATGTGTGGTTCAGAAATATGCCTTCATACCAAGGTGAGCATTTGTTTCAGTTCTGAGTCCCTTGCTGTCTCAAGAGGCAGGGTCCTGTGACATGACTGACAAAAGATCATAGTATCACAGAGTATTAGGGGTTGAAAAGGACCTTGGAGATCATAGAGTTTAACCCCCCTGCCAGGCAGGATCATAATCTAAGAATAGATTAATCTATGTAATCTAACACAGGTCACAAAGGAACGCATCCAGGCAAGTCTTGAAAATCTCCAGAGAAGGAGACTCCACAACCCCCCAGGAAGCCCATTCCAGTGCTCTGTCACCCTTACTGTAAAGAAGTTCTTCCTCATGTTAAGGCAGAACCTCTTGTGTTCTAGCTTGTAACAATTCCCCCTTGTCCTATCACAGGGCACAAGTGAGAAGAGGCTCTCACTTTCCTCTTTACACTTAGCCCTCATATATTTATAAATGTTTATCAAGTCCCTTCTCAGTCTTCTCTTCTCCAGACTAAAGATGTGGCGTGCAAATGTAAAACAAGACATTTCTGTCATGAAGTTGAATTGTCGTGAGTTTCAATTTACAGCATCTTTTTCTTGTTTTGAAATGTGTATATCTAAACTACATGAATATTAATTTCAATCTTTACAGTATTTAGAAAGCTAAATTGTTTAAACTAAATCCAAATGTTAAGGAAAAATACTGAATTGCTATCTATTTACTGGTTGCTATCAGTTGCTTTACAGCAAACAATGTAGCAAAGGGCCTTGGTGAGTCTCAGTTACTTCAGGATCATTGAGTAAATTTACTAAAAACACTGCAAAGTTAAGCTTCTCATTTTAGGGTGTGATTTAATTACATCAAGAATATTACAGGGCAATGCCAAAACACTGTAATCTTGCATCTCTATATACATCCAGAAGAGACCAAACTTGCAAATATGGATGAAATAATCTTAACGAAGCAGCTACAAGGAGGTCTTTTTTCATGGCTCAACCTTATCATATTCAAGAGAATGATCTCTTTTTCACCTCATAATTTAGGAAATTTTGGACTAATTTGCACAAGATGTTGTACCTGCATTTTATTCCAGCAAACTGCATGAAACTTGAAGAAATTATAGATAGGAAAATATATTTTATTTTTGTCTTGAAAAAACAGGGGCAGTGAAAAATGTGTGCACTAGGGAAAGGCAGTTTTAACAGCTAGACAGCGTTTTTCTCTAGTACCTTTCTTCATTAAAGGGATCATGCTGTTATCTGAAGGCATAGCAATAGCATTACTAATAAAGAGAAAGTTGGAGTTGACCATAAGTAACTGCAGCTAGAACCTGATAAGTGTTATCCCAGAAAGAAGACACCTTAAGAATAATCAAGCCTGAAGATAAGGAATTAGGTTTGCATTTCATGTGATTGTTTTTAGAAAATGACTTTCATAACAAAATTGGCACCAGGAAAGTTATTTCTCTGACTGTGGGTGTTTTGTCAAGGAAAAGGATGAGGACAGCAATATTGCTGTAAGTTATGGCAATGTGAATGTGTATATTGCCAACCTTGAGCTTCAAAAAACTTGAGCCAAGTATCATAAAATCCTGACACTACTTCAAATATACTCATTGTTTTAAAAAACTCACATGTTCTGTTCTTAACACTTACTTTCTCCTGAAAGCTTTCACTTCACTGTGGAATCTGAGACTTTAGGAAAGATACTGGGAAAGATTACTAATATTCTTCTGGGAACTGTTAGTTATCTGTAATAAACCAGCAGTGACTGTAGCTAAATAAATCAGGTTATTTTTCCTTTATTTCGCTTTTAACTATTATATTAGGTCAGAAGTTAGCATAAGGGAAGGTAATATTGCAGAAGGGTTTTAATTCTGAAAAGTTCCTGAAAAACCTCAAAACTATTTAGTGTTACAAGGTAAAATGGAAGAGACTAAGACTAGAAATACTGTTGTTGTAAGCCTCTGGAGAAGAAATTCGTTTAATGTGAAAAGAAAGTCTGAGATAACACAGTTCTGACTTTTGCCATTTAGAAATCACAGACTCTACTTTGCACCAGTCCTCAATTTCCACCTGCATAACTTGATCAAAGGATTCTGCAAAGCAGAGTAACTGTTTAATTTCTAAGTCTTATTGAACAGTGTTGAGATTCCTTTAAGCTCCAGCCTTTGGAAATGATTGTGACAGAAAGAACGAAAAAAAAAAAGATATAAATTGCAATAAGTGTACTTTTGAATTTTCAGATACACAGGAGTTTTTTTTTAAAGTCAAGGCAGATTATTTGGAAGAACTTTGTCTAAAGATGTTCTGTTATATGAGAGCCTCTTATTCTAGCTAATTTGATATTGTCATAGTTCCCTTATAGTAAAAAATTGTTCTTAGAAATAGTCCGAGTTGGCTGAGATACAGTGGCAAGCAAAGTGTTTCCTAAATGAATACCAAAGATTGGTATTCAGACATTCATAGTTGAAGGATAAACTTTCAGTGGGGAACTTGTGTATCACCTGTGTTTATCATAAACACTATTTGTGTGCATAAATATTCTAAATTAATTCAAAGGGATTCTTCAGGTATAACAAAATTTAAACACAGGATAGCCTTTAGAATTGCACAACTTTTTGAAAATTGTAATATTGTTGGGGCAGGGAAGAAGAGGGGAAAATCACAGCTCCAGAAAGGTTCATTCCTTTGGCTGTAGTGAAATTAAGATTCTTCTCAAGAATTTCTGAAAAATCTTGATGACACTTCTCCACCCCCCTCTCCTCAATTACTTCATAATTGTTAAAAATGGGTAATTTGTTTTCTTCTGATTTTTGCAGAGAACTCATTTGTAACATCTAAACATGGAGTTTGGGAAAGATAGGTTGTGCACAAACATGTGACTTGTAACTTGATCATATGACTACTTGCAAATGTTACTGCAGTCTGAGCTTTAACCAGAGACTCCTACTGAGCTCATGGGAAGAGGTATAAGGCCCATATTATCCATTATCTAATGATACTTTAAACTTGTCTTATAAATGTTGCTGGGCAAGGAATGTACATTTACTTTTATGGCCTGTAGATAGGTGCTATTATCTTGCAGGCCTTTATCCTCTTATTATCCTGTATGGCCTGTAGGTAGGTATAATAACTATTACTATTATTATGACCTTCAACAGTATATTGGGCTGCAGTCACCACACAGCTGTAGAGTTTAATATTTTAAGAGGCAGAGGAAGGTAAGCAGCAAAATAAAGACACAGACCTTCACAGGACTCATAGAGCTATTAGGAAGGATTCCAGAAGAGTCTAATTTGCAGGCCAAAGGATTTTGGAACTGTTGGAAGACTTTGAGACTGCCTTCAAGATATGTTGAGAAAACAAGGCTCTTAAAGATGTGTTAGTAGCAACCATAAGGACAAGGAAGGTATAGTTCTTCTGCTGAATGGGGTTGGCAAGTTAAGTAAAAAATTACACAGAAAAGGCTGATATACTCAATGTCTTCTTTGCATTGGTCTTAACAGCTAGTTAGCTCCAGGTCTCTGTGACAGGAAACCATGGAAAAGCAAATGGCAAACAACTAAGAGAACAGCAGGATCAAGTTAAGGACCTTCTGTAGAAACTAGATGCATGTTATGTCTGTTAAGATGTGACAGAATGCACATAATGGTGTCAGGTTTGCCAACATCTTTGCAAAGCTCATTTTTATCTTTTCAGAAAGGTCCTGGAGATTGGGAGAGTCAGAGATGATGGGGAAACAGCAAATATTACACCCACCTATAAAATAGGTAAAAAGATAATTTGGGAAAAGACAGATCATTCATCTTCCCCTCAGTTAAAAAAAAAATAAATAATAAAACAAGTCCTCACTAAAGCTCCTTCTGGGCACACAAAACTCAAGAAGGTAACTGGGAAAAGCTTTACCAAATATAAAAAAGATTTACCAAATATAAACTGTGCCACATTATCTTGTATTATGAAGCAGCTTGGACAGTGATGGATGGTAGTGTTTTGGGTATCACCTACCTTATATCAAGTCATTTGGCATGGTCTCCCAAAACATCCATGTTGACGTCTTTGTAAGATATGAATTAGATAAGGGCCACAAATTGTATGAAGAACTGGCTATGCTGATAAGCACAATGTTGTTGGCTAATGGCTCAAAGTCACGTGTGGTGTTCCTCAGGGATCAATGATGTGTTTTATACTATTCAATATATTTCTGAACAATCTGGGTGAAAGGCTTGAATGTATCTTTGCCAAGCTTGCAGGTGATACAAGACAGGGAAGAGAGGTACAATGTGAGAAGGAAAAGACACTGTACAGAGAGACACTGAAAGTCTGGCCCAACAAGGTTTGAATAGAGACAAATGTGAAGCCCTGCTCCTGGTATGAAATAATCCCAAGCAACAATACAGACTGTATTCTAGTTTGAGTATAGTGTACCTGAGAAGGACCTGGGAATCTCAGTAGAGAGCAAACTGGTCATGTCTGGGTGCGCAGCTTTGCAGAATTGAAACCAGAAAGGTTGTGGGGTCTCCTTCTCTGGAGACATTCAAAACCCCCCCAGATGTGTTCCTGGGTGACCTGACCTAGGTGATCCTGCTCTGGCAGTGGGGTTGGACTTAGATGATCTTCTGAGGTCCCTTCCAATCCCTAACATTCTGTGATTCTGTGAAAACAAACAGTACATCAATTGGGTTGCAGTTGAGCCAGGAGATCAAGGGATGTGATTATTTCATGCTATTTTGCACTTGAGAGGCCACAGCTGTAATACTGTGTGTAGTTTTTTGTTCTCAAGTTCAGAAGCGATTGAAAAACAAGAGAGTTCAGTGGAGGTGTCATTAACACAACTAGAGCATTAGAGGACTTGATACACGAAATATGAAGAAATTTGGTTTATTCAACATAGGGAAGCAAAGGCTTTGTGGGGCACTAATCACTTTTCCGATCCCTAAAATGTAATTTTAGATAAGATGAAAGTGCTGTCTTCACAAGTATGTGGTGACAGGATAAAGGCAAAAGGCACGAATGGTATCAGGGAACCTCCATTTGACTATAAGGGGAAAAAGAAAGGCTTTGATTGCAACAGAAGGTTGGATCAATTGAACTCCAGATGTCTCTCCCAACCTAGACTTTTTTGTGATTCTATGACTCAACAAAAAAAGTACCCAAACAGTTTAACTCCTAAAAAAATGTCTATGGACTGAATTTAAGCTTAATATAAACAGTTTCATCATGACTCAAACCAGATATGTTGTTGCAAACACACACACAGAAGCAAGAGCTGAATTTAGTCTTAAGACTTCGGAATTATAGTCAAAGTAAATGCATGATATGGGTGTGTTATAGTGCGAACTATGCAAGACTGATCTAAAGGCTTATGAAAAGCTATCTCAGGGCATTTATAAGCTGGGCTGGTAAAGTTATCTGCTTTATAACAGTCAACAGAACAGCTACCAGTTTTGTACTGTTTTTTATATTAATGATACTTGAAACTGTAATAAAAAAAAATAAACATATCCTCATATCCAGCTTTCTACAGGAAATTGAAGACTGGGATTTGCACTCGTTGGACTCCCTTGATGCCATTGTCCAAATAACCCACCTTGACATTATGGGAAGACAAGACCTTGGGAAAGATAAAATCCATGGGGTAAATACCCACTAAGTATAGAAAAGACACAAAAGTTGTCCCAAAGATGTGAATGGGTCAGTGGCTGTCAGAGATGGGTGTGATCTAAACTCTTTTTCTGACATTATGACAGGCACAGTTTGTTCCAGGGATTTTGTCTTGTTCTTTGGGCACTCAGAACCAATTAAAATATACATCATTGTATATGATTAAATAAATTGCATCACTGGTTTTGTATAGGAAGGTAGCATATTTTTTGGCTTGTTTGTAGCACTCCAATAACCTGTGACGAAAACAAATATTGTGGGCAGAAATTGTTTCAAATAGTCTAATAGTTCAGTAGCTGTGTCATAAGTGTGTTGTTTTTTTTTTTAAAGTCTACAGTTGAAACAGTTATCTCTGCACAAAGGTGCAGAGCATATATCTTTAAATATGGTATTGGTATGTTCTAATTTTTTTCCTCAATCCTGTTACTGCACAGTGAACAGGATTATTTTTTAGTCTGACATATAATATGTTCAGAGAAACAAAACACAAGAGTCAAAGAGAGGGGAGAGAATAGATTCTGAATTTCTCTGTCTTCAATGTGACCAGCAGAACAATGATCCGAACTATGCACACCTTTAAGATCTACAGATGCGTCTGATATGTATTGCGGAGCAGCCAGCTGACATACCAGAAAACAGGAAAAACATGTTTTGCATAATTTTTTCACCTTTAGGGATAACTGAAATGCTCATTAGGGTGTAATTGCAACATTATATCTGAAAGCAACTTCTAGAGGAAAACTAGAAGTTTCTTTCTTAACTCTACTTGTGAGAACCTAGGATGTTGGATGATGGGAGGATTCAGTGCTCTTGTGCAGCACCAAATCAATGGATCCAGATAACAGAGACAGGTCTCTCTTTATGCCTGGGATGTGTTTAGTGCTGGTCCTGGCAGACCAGATTTCTCCCAATATGTCAGTTTGTTTTGGTAGGTGGTCATTCTGAGATTTGCTTCCTGAAGGATGAAGGTAGAGTTTAGTCATCTTTGACCTTGGTCTTTGTGTGGGGATGAGATCCTCTACTGAGTGAGCATTAGAGGCAGTTGAGGCAATGGCTTTTATGCTGGTAACAATAATTTAAGGCTCATCTCTACTTCACAGCTGAGGCTCCAAAGGTAGGATGACAGATGAACTTCTGGGGTCCTACTGTATCTGTTGTGCCATGATTCAGCTTGGTACAGTCAGCATTTGAGGTGAAAGGCTGTGTTTTGGCTTCTGTTTCGTAGTTAGTGGTTGCACTCTGGAAATAGGGTTTATTAATTTCTACTCAGATCTTCAAAATGTGGTCTCACTTCTCCATCTCCTCTTTCCATGTACAGAGTGAGGACCTGTAGATATACAAGCTGTGCTGTTTGGTTCAGCAATTAAATCCAACTGGTTGATTCACAATCCCACTTTATGACTTTGTCATTTGCTGTAGCTCAAAGCATTCTTCCTGGGTAGAAAAGCTGTCTGAAGTATTTGATAGCATCCTGCTTTGATATCAAGTGGACAGGAGTCCAGTACATAGCAGAAAGAAGTAAAGTTCCTAGTAATGAAACTCTGTTTATCAAGTGTGTTTGACACTGAGAAAATTTATCTTCTGACAAAAAGAACAGAACACTGAGTTTTCTTCAACAGACTGTGGCTTTTCCCTATCTTATTTTCCTCACTGCAGGGAGTTTGTTTTATTCTTCCTTTGTCTCCAGCACTGATCTTATTCATCCTGATATGCAGGATGGAAGTATGAATCCTGATTTGTTCTGCTGAAGTAGCAGGGGAATTCAGAATCTTCATTCTGGAATGTATTATGTCCAACTTCTGTTTGGATTTGCAGAAGAGGATGTTCACAAGGGCCCTCTTCCCACTAGGATACTTCATAAGCAGCTTGGAGTAATTGTAGTTCTTGCATTTCCCTGAGAAGACAGACTATATTACATTCTTCCTCAAATATTATCTGAAAAGATAAATTTAGGGCAAATTTTATCACTGCACCACAATAATTGTTTAACTGTGGAAAGAGCCTTGAACAGCACTCCTGAAGATATTTGTATCTTTTGTTGTATCCCTATTCTACGTGGTTTTGCCTTTGAATATCTGAGTGAACTGAAGCAAATCTTTGTTATTCCAACTCAGAACAGAATTTCATGGGCTGAAGTAATGTCAAGCATAGGATATTCTGAAGGATTCTTACATATGAAGTACTAAAACATGATGATTCAGCATGGTTTGTCTTCAAAATGTAATTTCCTATGCAGAAGTAGTAATAATATCAGTTTCTTTTCCCCTCATTTGTTTTGTAGTATGGAGAATTAATTTGTCCCCAAAAAGTTCAAATCTTTAATTTCAAAATTTAGAACAAAATATTTTTTAAATTTTGAAAGTTTGCAGAGGTTTAAATTGAATAATCACCACCTCAAACAAAATTCTGTGACCTTATATTTTCAGTGAACCCTCCTGCCATGAAAACACTTGTTGAAAGATTTATAAACTGTTCTAGAAATGATGTTTCCATGTAAGTGATTCTAGAATTGTATGTTACTGAAGTAAATGTAGAATATTCTCTATTATTTCAGCAGAAGAAAAAACAGCTTTGCATCTTGAATGCACACTGAATGAATTTAATATAGTACAGAATAATTTATCAATAGTATCTTGTAGAGAATTGAGATCCCTCCACATCCTGGTGTTTAGATCTTCTTTTATTCATCTAACCACTGTCTTAACCATCCACGGGCAAAATTTCAAAGTATTGCATGAGCACTTAGTGGAAATTCTTCAGTCAAATTCCCTTCCAGTAGTTTGGAAGCTTTTCATAATAGGACATAAGAGTCTTGCCTAATGGCATCAGATCTAGTAAAATAAGTTAGAACATTAATGTCTTCTGCTTTCATCAGGAAAGTTACATGGTGGTGAATTAGGCTGCAGGAGCAAGCTGGCAAGTTATATACAAGAAGATCAGATACTAAGACCCTAATTCTGTGCAAGTGATGTGATTTGGGGCTGATTTTGGAAAATGCTGAGCATCTGCAGAGCTGTTGAATTTCACCTGCATTTTGCTCATTACTGTTGAAAACTTCAGAAAGTCCTTAGGCCACATAAATAGAAAGCACAGGACCTAAGATAAATTTGTAAAGTCATGATTTCAGGAGTACTCACTGGTAGATCCTGGTTTCCAGATCCTCTTTTTATGCCAGCAACTAATAAGTAAGTCTATGTTTTGCATAATATAACACAGTGCCAGATCATTAGCTCTATAGATGGTAGGGAAACGCAAAACTATGACATTTTAAGTGAGACTTGCTTTAAAGTATGCTACTGGTTTCTTTTCCAGCTTAAAAGAGATCCCCAACAAAATAAAAATAATAAAAAATCACAACCAACAGCCAAACCCCAGAGCTCCTTCATGGTGTTTATGTCACAAACATCACAACTCTGTATTAAGTGGTGGTACATGGTCTGACATCCTTCTTTTGTTAACATGCTCTTCAACACTGTAAACTGTCAAAGAGATTTATTTTTTTTCCAAATGAATCAAATTAATTCAGCCCTAGCTTAGAAAAAAATGGTACAGTTATCATTAAGATAAGGGACAAAATTCCAACAAAGACATTTGGGAAATTGCAAAATGACAGAAAATGTGTCAGTTTTGAGGAAATATGGGAACCTGTCAGAACTCACACAATTTTCACTGTTTATACTCCTCTCATGGTGTTTTCTGTATTTGTGCCTAAAGAAACTACTGCATGGCTGTTTCACAAAGTTCCAGTACAAGAAAGGGTGAGGGACAAAACTGAAGTCTTACCTAAAAAATTCCTTGCTTTTCTGCATTTACATTAGACTTTTAACTTTATTATGAAGACATTATAGCTCATCATGCCAATAATTATGTAAAGAGTGTTAACCACAGACCATTGACAGAATAAACCATGCATCCATAGTAAGTATGCACACTAAAATTCTAGGAAAAACTGGGCACATGTGTAAAGTGCTTCTTTAAACAGCACCTCCTACTTCCTTGGGCTTTTAAACATAAAGGCACATGTTCCTGGTAGGCTGAATGTATTCAAATTACCTTATAATCATGCTGGAAAAAAAGAGAACCATATAAAGCAGTTACTAACAACTAGCTGCAAAGTGTTTCTCTCTTATCTTAGTGATCAAATAGGATTAAATTAAAGATATGTCTATGTTAGAAAATGAATCTTCAGAGCAAAACTGTGTGGCCACCCTGTGTTTGCTGCAGGGAGATTCTTTCATACCAGCTCTCAAGTGTGGTATGGCTTTATTTATATTTATTTTTATTTATTCTGGCTTAATTTAATCCAAAAGGGATAGATATCATCTGCTCTGGGACTGTCCTGCTACACAAACCTAATTGAGGTAAATGGGAAAGGACTGAGAGGTTCACTTCAAAAGTACACCCTGATCCACACAGAACCACTGATGTAGACTTACCCAATATGCACCTCATCCAAAGGCCTGTATTCAAAGCAATAATTCAATGTAATAATGTACCCAAATTAAGACTGCTTAGAATGACACTGACACAAGTTAAGGTTACCATGAATATAGCACAGCCTTCTCAGACAGATGTGCAAGAGAGATAATTTAGGCTAAAGCAGATGATGTTGTTACTGGTAAATGGATTGGCCACAGAGGCATGGACATTTCTTTGGTGCAATGTGCTGATACGGTTCCTGGTATGGTTAAAGTTTCGTCAGTTAAAAATTTTAATCAGTTAAAAGTGATTTCCCAGGAAATTTCCATACATTTAGAACACTATTATGGTGTCTTGCAAAATGAAATGGAAGAAATTGCCATACATTCAGCACATAGTTATTATGATGTCTTATAAAATGTAATAGAAGTGAAACTAAATAACTGGTCTGTATACCTACTTCAGTAACACTCACCTTTTTTATAGAGACTTAAATGTTTTCTACAGAAAGACAGGAACTGTCTTCTTGTATAGGGCAATTAGTATGTCATCTATAGTCTTTATAACATGTACTTCGTAAGAGTAGTTACTATAATAGTAAGATTTTTTTCATTCTTTTTTTTTCTTTCCTTTTTTTTTTTTCCCCTATCTGATCTACCTCCCTATTAAGTCAGATTTATTCTTGAACTATGGTGATTTATATCCTTTCTACTGCTCTTGAACTAAAGCCTCAGCTGGTGTAATGGTTCTATTGAAGTCTTTGGATCACCTTCTACTTAAACATACTAATGATCTTGCTTTTAAACTCACTTTCTGCTTTGCTTGCTGTCTTGAAGAATAGAGAAATCACAGGATCATAAGATAATTCAGATTGCGAGGGGTCTTGGAGGTGCAACATCCTGCTATGTTATTAGTATTTTTTTATAGTGCGGTTTAAAAAACAAAGATGGACAGTGTGATGCTTTTTCTGTGAAACTATCATAGAATCATAAAATGGTTAGGGTTTGAAGAGACTTTCAAAGATCATCTAGTCCAAACCCCCTGCAGTGATCAGTGACATCTGCAACTAGATCAGGTTGCTCAGAGCCCCATCAAATCTGACCTTGAATGTCTCCAGGGATGGGGCCTCCACCACGTCACTGGGAAACTTGTTCCAGATTCCACCACCCTCACAGTAAAGAACTTCTTCCTAATGTCCAATCTAAATCTACCCTTCTCTAGTTTAAAACCATTGCCTGTTGTCCTGTTGCTGCACACCATTATAAAGAGGCTCACTACTACCTTTCCTGTAGGCCGTCTTCAGTTACTGGAAGGCCGCTATAAGATCTCCCTGGAGCCTTCTCTTCTCCAGGATGAACAGACCCATCTAGTGCCTCTAGCTGACATCCCATCCCTTCGGTATATTGACCACACCATTCAGCTTGGCGTTGTCTGCAAACTTACAGAGGGTGCATTTGATCCCACTGGCTGTATTATTGATGAAAATACTAAACAATGCTGGTCCCGGTGTATATTACAAAGGGACACCACGCCAGCTGGATATCAAGCCATTGACCACTGCCCTCTGGATGCTGTGTCATAGTGTTTGAGAGAAATTCTAAGAATTAATATCTTCTCTCTTCTGAAGAAAGCTCTTCCAGTGTGGGATTTTAAGAAAAATAATCTACTTAGCATATCAAAGTTAAGTTTAAGAGGTGACTGGGTCATGATCTGCAAAATACCTACATGGGGAAAAAATGGTTCTTTAATCTTAGTGGGAAAATGTGTAACAAGAGCAAGAATAATCCAGATGCTGAAACCAGATATATTCAAATTTTAAAAAGGAAAATTGAGATGTTTAATCATTATAACAACTTATTAAAGGATACTTTGGATTTTTTATTAATCAAAGTTTGTAAATGATGAATGAAACCTTTGAGAACTGTGTACTCCAGAGTTATGGACAGATGTACAGATTTCTAAAAATCTACTAAAAATCTACAGCCTGTATTAAGAAATCAGACTGGATAATAATATTGTCTCATGTACATCGTGTACTCTTATTTGTGACTTTTCTGTTCGAATTCCATACAATTCCTTAACTGCAAGCTCATTTTAGTATCTTAACAATCATTGTAGAATAATAGCAAGCATACCTGAAATAGCAGGAATGATAAGCAAGGATAAATGAATCACCAGAGATGTAAAAAGTACTTTGCTATTTTTTTGTGAACATCAGAAGAACTTTGAGGTAAATAGGGAAAAGATGTAAGAATGAAGTTTGGTGGCTGCTGGCAACCATGCCATAGTTACTGGCAGTACAAATAAAGATACTTTAAAGTCATAAGTCTTCAAAGTTTATGGTATTGACCCAGGTTATATACTATATTTACTTTGTCTTGACAGTATTTCTCACACGATGCATTGCTCTCAAAACAATGGATCTGTATGGTAAAATAATGGATTCTTCAGTTTTGTGCCAATCCCCATTCCCTGTCAAATCAGGAAAAGAACCTGACTTTGGGTTATCTAACAAAGTGAAAAAAATGGCATATTCATACTTTAGAGTGATAAAAATAGGATTAAATTAGAGAAAGGCTATGTCTGCATTCTCAAGTGACATGGCCCAGTAGAAATAAATCTACAGAGTAAAACTGTGTGCCCACCCTGCTAGTATTTGCAGGGAGGTATCTTCATGTCTTTGTTGGAGTGCATTAGTTGTTCTCTTGAAGTTCATCTTCTGGCCTAATTTAATTCAGAAGGAATTGTTTCAGTTTGGTGTCACCAAATAATTTTTAAAACCACACACATACATTTGAGAAAAATATCAAAAAGAGGAATTTAGAATTAGTCTGGTCCCCTCATGTGTCATAGCAATGTGAACTAAAAGGAAAAGTAAGATGAGCAAGTCCAGCAGAAATTATGTCACTGAAATAGATAATATTGCTGATGTATAAATTACTGCTCCATGTGAGCCTGGGTGGGAGCATCTGGCTGTGACAGGCTGTCAGGCAAGGAATAGAGAGAGCTTTTTGTGGTGATGTCTGCCAAGCATTTGTGCTTAGTTTTGATCTGAGAAGGGGTCATTCCTGTACTTCTAGGGATCTGGTTGAAAATGGGATTAGTGCAACAATTTCAAATGCCACGTGCTGTTTATGCCAGACCAAGCCATCGAGCTAGATTTTGTGCTGTCATCAACAGCTGTCATAAACATTTTCTTAAATCTGTGTTTGGAAGGAGTTCATGTAGCCTTAGAGATAGATTCATGATTACATTTCAAAGTTAAGGTCAAGACTACATGGACCAAAGTAAGAGGGGCCGTAGAACTAGGTTTAACTACATTGTAGTAGCAATTATTTTTATTTTATTTCTATGCAGAAAAGCCATATTTTGTTGTCTTTAGTGTCTCTTTAATAAATCAAAACAAAACCAAGTTATTATTTTGGAGAGACCAAAGGAAGGCAGAAAATAAATGGTATATTTCTCAAGTGGCTGATAAGTGACTGCTATTCCCTGTTTATTTGACCTATTAATGGAGAGCAAAATTCCAAAGAAATATTTAATTAACATTTGTAATTAGTATTACAAAAGACCTTGCTTTATAGAACAGGCAGCCCAGAGAGGAGGGCCAGGAAAAGACAAGCTCTTCACCCTGTAATTACTGCAGCTCTCCGTAGTGCTCTCACTCATCTCATTAACATCACAGTGGGATGGTGCCACTGCAGGCTACTGGCAGGTGTCTAACTGCCTTCCTCCTGGGGAGGCTTTTACAAAAGAGGTCCTGATCTGCAAATAAGTTTGAAAGCTTGCCAGTAGAGCACCTCGTTCAAACTTTGCAGCCTCCTGCTTCCAAAATATCCTAAAGACTTTCCATTTCAATAGAATGTGATGCTTTGGGGATGTGGTTGTTTCTAAATTGTGGAAGGGTGAGGAAGAGAGAGGGGAGACATCAAGGTTTGTATAACAAAATATGCTACTTCATTAATATGTTGCATTAAAAAAAAAAAGCAACCAACCAAACAACAACAACAAAAAACCAAACAAAACAAAAGCTAGCTAGAAGGGAGTTGTGGATGGATAAATAAAAAGAAAACTGAGTCATCAATTGAAAAAAAAAACTGCAATGCAATCAACCAATAAAAAAGGTGTGTGTTAATTTTCTGTGTGTGAATAAAGTTTTTCTACTTCTGGGTTGTCTTTCTCATTCAAATTAAAATGAAACAACTATCATACCAAGTTCAGTGAATGACAGTAGATTTTCATGGAAGGAAGGAAGAAAATAAATTGGTTTTGCTTCTTTATAAAATGTATCAAACCATGGCATTATACATTCAGGAAATATTCATGTTTTTATTAAATTCCTGACTCATGTACTTACACAAGACCCTTGCCTTTACATGAAAAATAATTAGTGAGTTTCTAGCAGTAAAAGCATATAATAAATACCAAGATAAAATAAAAAGACCTATACACTTTTATGATAAAGGTAATACATGTTTTAAAGCCAATCTCATGGTTTTTGAAGATAAAGTTTCTTTTTTTTTAATATGGCGGAATTGAGTTTTTTATTACAGGTATAAGTAATAAGGCAAAAAACATTTACAATATATGGTATGAATAGAGTCAGTGAGTACTCAGTGTTTGGAAAAGTCCTAAATCAGGTGCTTATCCCACTGATTTTACTGGAATTGCTCTAAAAACAAAGTTTGTTCCACTATCTGTTTGTCTGTTCCAGAGTAACAGTGATTAGAGAACCTTTATAAATATTTGGAAGAGCTAAAGTAAACCTATCTCTGCTTAAGAACTTGTATATAAAAGGATACTGAAAGTGAGGTTTGGAAGAGCAGTGCAAGAGTCAGAAAATGTTCGCTTGAGTCTTGCTGGCTAGATTACCTGTAGTGAATCAGCAAAATCAGATGACCTGTGATTTTTAAGAACTCATTGTTCACTTTTGTGAAAGCAATCAATGCTGCATTTCTTTATTGCTGATAGAGCAGGTACTGCTGTATTTTGAAGAGCTCTAATCACAGCCAAGTAGATTTTGCAGAAGTCTGTTCAAATATTGAATGAGTCAGTTTCTACCTCAAAGCAGCTAAGGCAAGAGTCAGTGGACAGATACAGATGGAAAACAAACAATGAGTGGGCATAGGAGTGTCAAAAAAAAAATATATATATGAGCTGGTGTTATACTATATATTATATACTATATGCATTTTAAAGACATTTATGAAATAAAATAATAGGACAGTTTTGCAGATATTTACTGATCCTTATTTTTAAAGTAAAACTATTCAATGATGAAAATTCACATCATGAATTGATTGAAGGCACTGTCAACTTTTTGTCAGTGAGTAAGAGATATAATGACAACTGGCATAATGGAGACGGTTATACTTTAATGTACATTTAAGAAGACAACATTTAGTACTTGTGGTAGCAATATAAACTTTTAAAAGTACTTGACAAATCCCAAAGATTTCCTATTTGGAGTCTGCTTTTCCATCCCTTTAAGTAAAGGGGCTTGAGCTCAGGAGTGAGTGCTGTAAAAATCAGCATATCCATGCAATTTTGCCCCAGACTGCAAATAATTAAAAGGCCTGATTTACTATCAAGACACACACTGAGCATTCAGCTCCTAAACTTCCCGTCTCACCTCTATCCTTTTACAGATCAGCCTCCAGGGAACTGGTCTCCCAGAAAGAAAAATCTGTTACATGTATTATATTGCTGCAGTCCAATGTTGTCTTTTGAGTAAGAATAGGGAAACTGAGGGGAAGTGTCCCATGTATTTGTGTGAAAGAAAATTTACTTTGGTCTGAAAGTCCTTCAAAGATCAGGTGCATAATCCTAACCCTATTTCTCACTGGGCGTTGGTCAATATACTTTAAGAGTATGGATCAGAACATATGTATCATTTATGTTGGTTAGTTGTTGGGGTTTTTTTTGTAAAAAACAGGGGCAATGCCAATTTCTTACACGAAACTCTTTTATTAAGTTTAATTTAGAAGTGTAGAGTGCTTTGAGGTTTATTTCTTATGAATGGAGCTAACTAATATAATAATAGTCTCTGTTTGTATTAATTTTGCTTTACTTTTAAAGTAATTATAGCCTTTTCCTCAAATGGCTCTTGCTTTTATCTCTAGCATGTCTTACAGGTTTAATTGTCCTCACCATCAAATGCTCATGGCAAAACCAGGGACCCTTCTGGGTGGACATATTCTCAGAATTGTTTTTCTACCTTTCCCCTCAGTGTTAGATATATATGACTAGAATTCTGCCAGCCACAGGGAAATGCTGAAGAGAGGAAAAAAAAAATAAAAATAAAAATGGAGAGTGTGTGAGAAGGGTCTTTTAACAAGGTGCATTGAAAGAGTTTTGAATAAGAGGACTTAAGAAGGGAATATGGGAGTTTAATTGATTTTTGTCCGTATACCAACTATATATATTCCAGCACTCTTAAACAAGGTAAGAGATTTGTTGTGGGTAGTTATTATTTGTTTCTGGTTGGGTTTTTTTTTTTTTCTGTTTGTGTGTATTAATTACTTTTCCTAAACATCAAACTTGAGCTGGTTTTCTTATTTTGGTTTGGATATTTTTTTGATTTCTAATCAGGTGTTTGGTTTTTTCTTTCTCTAGGTCACCAGGGATGCAGCAAAGTGCCCATGTCACTAGAACCAATGTTGTAACAGCAAAACTTCTAATTGATCCTGGCAGAATGGAAGGACGAGACCAAAAGTTCAGAACAAACATGCACAGTGTCTTGGCAATGCCCACAAGCTGAAAGCTGACCTGGAAACAGTAAGTGGTATAGCTGTAACAGCTTTTCTACAGCCTACACGTAGAAACCAGTCATAGAGATGGGGAAAGAGCAGAAGTATGGATATTTTTTTAACAGACACAAAAAAAGAAAAAAAGCACTAATGCTGCTAGTAAAAGGGATGGAATAGTAATGTATGGAATATAGTCTAGACCAGACTTGCATTTTTTAATTCTTCAAATTGCTTTCCTTTGGCTTATGTGAAAGTACTTTTTTCTCTTAATATATATTAAGATACAGCAACAATATATATTTACGTTCAAGACCAGTACATAAATGATTGTAAAATCAAACACCTCCTGTCCCAAGTCCCCCAAAACCAAAATAGCACAGGCACCTCAGATGACAAAGACATATGATTAGTGCACCAGATCCTTACCTCTGAAAGCCAGAGAGCTAAAATCCTTTGTTATGACCCCAGTAAAAATAAATTAGGTGATCTACTGCATGTTGTAAAAGTACAATATTATCTTCAGTTTATAGTGCCTGAAAGCTCCATAAGGGAAAGACTTTTTTCTTTCTATTTTCTGTCTGAGAGTCCTTGAACCAAATACAGCTAGTGTATAAATAAGTGTAACCCACTGACCCTCTGTCCCACACTGTGTCCTATATATTTGAGTTTTGCTGTGCTGAAAGGAAGGAATTGCATTCCCGGAGGGATGAGCAGCAAGATTGCTGCCTTTTTTTTTTCCCCTTTTTTCTTTCTTTTGCCCTTCATATATCATGGCTTTCAAATGATCTTCCTTCATGTTACCTTTGTGTAATCTCATGCATAGTCTAATTATTAACTATCCCCAGTGGTAATCTGGCTAGTATCTGAGCTGTCTGTACTGCAGTGCAGATGGATCTGCAGCACTGGCAAGCGTACCTGAACAAGATTTCAGGTGGCTAATGTGGATTTCAGTAGGAAGATAGTTATGAACGTACAAGGTTTACTTCAGTCTTTGTAAGCCGTGAATAATTATTTCAGTAACCAAAAGCCACACTTATACCATTGTGCTGCTGCCTAATTCCAATTTAATGCTAGCTTGAATTTACCCAATGTTCTGCAAGCAGACTTCTGACTCTCAAACACAAAGTAAGATGTATTCTGGTTTTGTAGTTTCTGGTGATGAGGGGCTGCAAAGATGAACGGCTTGTTTTAGTTTGCTGAGAGGCACAGTGTCTCCAGGCTCAGTGATCTCCCCAGATTCCCTTTAAGGGTTGGCAGTTTATAACTGCCAACCTGAGCAAGCTGTGCTTTTGCTGAATGTATTGCTGGGATTTTAATTTTATGTATGATATTTACCAGTTGCAAGTTTTTAATACCTGCATTTTTCAGACACTTGAAAAATACAGAGTGAAAGACGCTCAGTGGAACCCGTTGCAAAACGATAGTTGCTCTCAGTTTGTATCAGTGCTCCAGTTTACAATTGTCATGATCTTCAGGGGAAAGACTATGGAAACAGACTGACCTTATAGCACACCTGGAAGGCCAAGAGTCTGTCTTTGCCAAGCTATACATAGTCAGGAGGGTTGAGTTAGCCAGGTAAAGCTAGCTGTTTTCATACTTTATTTGTCTGACTGTGGCTGTTAAGGCAGTCCTTTGGGGACATTCCTTTGAAACTGGCAACCTCTGCATCCTAAAACTAATCAGTGCTGAACAGAGTCAGTGACCAAGGGAAACAGTAATCTCAAGACATTAATGTCTCGTATTTTCAAGAGTTAATTTGTGCGGCTATGGGTAGACTTGAAAAAATCTACACGAGATGGATGCTTGGTGGGTGATACCTTCTAGAAAGGTGGGATTTCCAAGTTGGTGTTTTTCTCCTCTATGCAGTCACTCAAAATGTATTATAAAGCCAGTGATTCATCAGAAACAATATGGAAAGTAGCTACCAATCAGTCATTCCTTGCAGACATCCTCTCTAGCGTATGCATGCTGGCCTTTTTAGGAGGTAAACGTCATTAACCTTTCTTTCTTTTACTTTGGATTCCAAGTTTCTTTAATTGAAATTCAATTCACACTTGCAACATGTTCTCCTTTTGGACTGTAAATGCTGTGCAGTATGCAGATCACTCCATCTTCTTCTGCTCCTTGTTGTTCACTGATGCAGAGCCAGAACTTGCCAGCCAGCAGCTACTGCAGTGATTTGTGTCCAAGGGCTCTGATGGAAAAAACCATCAGTGATGATGGTTCTTGCTGGAGAGGGACATGAATGAATCCCTCAAGGAGAAACGTCTGGTGATCCTTCTGAGCACAGTATCAGGCAAAATGCCTCTCTTCCCACTGCTTCCAAAGTGGGAATTGTGCAGTGAGTTTTAAACTGCGGCCAGGGTTTAAATATAATTACAGTCCCTGTCTTTTCTATTTATTTTAATAGAATAGAGAAAGCTACTATTTGGCCTTTTTATCTAGGTGTGCTCTCTTCCCAGCAGTGTATTATATGACACTGTACTTCTGTTTTAAATGCTGTGGGAAGTTTGAACATTTGTTTTACCCTTCATCTTCCAAGTCACCAGTTCCAGTTCACTGTTTTCAAAACAGTAAGTAAAAAGGAAAAGAAAAAACCTAAACCAATCCATAGTGGCCACAGATAAGTTAGACATTTTAAGTAAGGTGAGTTTGATAGAAATTTGAACCATAATTCTCTCTGTAAGCATTTTGCAAAAAAAATCTAATTTTTTTAATCTAAAATGCAAAAAAAAATAATCTAATTTTTTAAATCTAATTTTTTTAATCTAAAGGGAGAAGCATTTTGCAAAAATCTACAAAAAATTGCTACTGTGTCTATGGACTTATGGGGACTCTCCAAGTTGAAATTTAATAGAAGGCAACTTCAATGGCTTTATGATTGCCAACTTTTATAACAGGGACTATTCTTGCTGTCTAATATTTGTACTTGTTACTTTTCAGATGGCTCTTTTCCTGGCACAGTAGTAAGTTCCCCATAGAAAACATGACTTCATGAAGTTGATAATTATCATTTACCAGTCACTAGGGAAACCCTGAAGCTTTTATTGGCTTGTGTCAGGAGACACCTCCGTGAGAGGTTCTTTTTGCAGTGCTTCTTCCAAATTGCTTCTCTGTGAGAACAGAGAATGGAGTTCACTCCCCTAGAGAGGTTTTTCCAATCTCTTGCTCCATAAGGATCCCTTATGTCCTGACATTAAGTCTAAGAGATGGAGTCACCATTGAAAGGACTCTAAGCTGTCAGTTTATCAAATAAAACCAGGGTTTCAAGCTATCTGGATAATTTGAGAATACACTTTTATTCAAAGTATAGTTTCCCACAGGTGTTTATTCCATAAAGAAGAAGCAGAGCCTCTTGCTGTATAGATGAATTAAGTTAATAGCTAGAACATCACTTCCCCCATGAAAACATGTGGCCTTCCCTTGTAAAATCTTGCAGATTTGGACTGTATGGATAAGAAGAAAGTGATGATAAATTTCCTAAGATTCTCTGCAAAATTCTCTGGCCCTGAATTCTCTTAGTTCCTCAAATCCTGTTCTCTAAAGGAATTCAATGTTCTGCTCCTGATTTTATCTATTTTTATGTCCCTTTATTTTTTCTCTAGTCCATTTTCTGCCTACTCTACTCATCTAGTTATATCCATGAATATAAAAACAATTACCTCTGCATCTTCAGCTAGCTAACTATGGGCAGTTCTTCAGATAACACTTGCTGTTTCTCCACAAGATACTTTTTCCCAAGTGAGATTGGAAGAACACTGAAGTTCTGCTAAAATCAGAAAAAGACCCCATGTAATTGGGTGACACCAAAGAGGAATGTCTCAAAAATGAGATTTCTGAATACCCACTGGTCAGCTGTTATGCTGATGTAACTACTATTAGGGACTATGATGGTCTGAACTGTTTCCAGGACTCTGTCCTGGAGGATGGATGAAGCTCATGCTAACTTCATTTTTTTTTATTTTTATTTTTTTTTAAGATCTTTGTATGAGCCACAAGACAGAAGGATAATTCTCTAAACCATGAGTAGTCACTGGTTTTTATGTTGTCTGCGCCAATTTCTTGTCATGTTGCCAGAGGTTTCTTTCTGCTCACTGAGCCTTGAATTGTTCTACAGTATTGATATGACATGCAAGGTTTGGGTTCTGGGTAGATTTTATGAGATTGCTTGTAAATATATACTGATCACTGAATTTTATATTAATAAAAATAATAATACTGAAATTATAATAATTGTGGGTGAACCTGACTTACCACTTGATTGCTTCCACTTTTCTTTGGGAACATTAAGAATGAGAGCTAATTTAAATTGTATATATTATTCAGGACATGTCTTTTAAGCATCTGATGGCATCATTAATATACATGTAGAGGGCAATTTTGGAGACACATGTTTGATATAGAAGGATTCGGAATGTGTAACAAGTAATGATTCTTTCTTTTGTGAAGTTGTAATTAAGTTATTAAAAATTCATCCTTCAAAATATGAGAATACATTTTTTTATGCATCAATTTGTTTTAAATACAACGCACATTTTAAAATTTACATAAAAGATACTGTGGCTTGCCTTATGGATCCTACCAGCCACTGTGTTGATATGGTGATCGGAAAGACATATTTTGCTTCTCAGGAGCTAACTAATTTTACGAAGGGCTAGATACCATTGCCAGGGATTATTTGATGCGCTGCCTCTTAGACTCTGTCAATACTGTGTCTGAATTTACATGAGTCAGACAATAGTAAGGGTATCAGCCCCCAGCTAGAGGTGTAGACCCTTATGTCTCTGGTACTTGTACCTATACCATTAAACTGCTAAACACTGACAAGCCCTAGTCAATTAATGGGAGGAGACTTCTCTCACCCTGTTGTTGAATGCACTATGTAAAGATGCAAGATGTCTTTCCAGCAAGTTCAGGCCCCTGAAGGGCTTCTAGCATTAGAGCATAAAGGCAAGATAAAATAGCCGATAAGCATGATGCAAACTGTGGCTTCTCTCCTTGACACCTGGGATGCCCCAGACAGGCAGCTAGTCACTGATGTTGAGCAAGGTCTCTGAATTAACAGAGCTTTGTTTCCTAGTGACTCATGGGAATAGTTTTGGTTGAGTGATTTGATTTGCATGGCTTCACATTCGTTGAGTTTTGTTTTGAATTCCAGGCTTGGGTTTATTTAAATTCTTCAAAGTGATACTCATTGAAGTTGCCAAGTTTCTCTTGGTTTTGTGTTGAAAGTGACAGTATTCTGGCAATTTTTCCGGATTAGTAAAAGGATTAAGGCCTGATAACTCATCAGTATTAGAGGCAGGCATTTCATTCTATTAGAAAGTTGTAAAGACTATTTTTACCTCTGTTCAATAGGAAAAGGCTTCTGTTTCTAGACATGATAGGTCCTATGACATCAAGTGTTAATCCTGAAATATTATTAAATATGGAAAAGTTATTTCTGGTAGTCTTTAGACCTTTCCAAATTGCATAAACTTTTATCTCTCCTGTGGTTTTTAAAATGGGACTTAAGAGTATTAAAGAAACCCTGTTTTCTTTGTGAGCAATATATGACATGAAACACCAATAATATTTCTCAGCTTTCAGAGGCCACTAAAAGAAGCTGCCTGTGATACATGTGGTCTTTCAATGCACAGAAATATACTCAAGAATAACATAAAGCTTTTACCTAAACTGTATGGAATAGTTTGCCTAATGCGATCGTGGTTTTGCTACTCATGGGTGATATAGCTATCTTAAACTCAGGTTTGTGAAACTTATTTTCCACCTCTGAAGTGGGGCAGCTGAACAATAAGAACCTCTGGAGAGGTTCTCCATTTCCAAAGGAGATTTCTGCTGGAGAAGCTTCTTGCAAGCTTAATGGGTAGGATGGAGCTAGAAAGCAAACTTTCTGGGCAAGTGAAACAAAAACAGCCTTGCAGTGTGTATTACTGTTTAGTAAATTCATCTGCAATAATCATGTTGCTAAATGAACAATGTATAATAATAGAGTGACATCTGGAATAAATTTGTTTAAAATTACAGGTGACTTTGCAAGGAGAGGGAAATATTAGCCAGCTCTCTTTCTTACTTCTCTGTTTCTACCAGGACTACTTCTGACATCATTGTCCTTTGAGCTTCAATGGTGTCTTTAACAAAAATAACACCTAGAAATATTTTGCATTTATCCTCCTATGTGGGAAGCTCCTTCACAAAACTGCCTCTTAGTCGTCTGCTTAGCATTGAACCAGGTGTAATATCCAATAATCTGAAAGCACTGGAATTACAGATGCTTATTTGTAATAAGAAATTTCCTACGCTTTATGCTGGTCCCATTATGTTTTGAGACCACAGATTATAAGAACTAATAATTTTTAAAAGTGTTTGCTCACCTCCATTTCCATTAATTTTGATCATTTCCTCTAAAAGAATAATTAGAGGATTTTAGACTTAAATATGGCATTTATAATTTTCCTACCTCAAAGAAAATTAAAAATGTTTCTACCAGACCTTGACTTTTAAGATAGAAAAAAGAGCAATTGTCATGTTACAAACAATACAGGCAACATAAAAATCACATAGCATAAGTGAAATATCACATATCATAAGTGGATCAGTGATGCATTTAAATTAATTGATAATTTCTGGATGTGTGAGTGGTTGGCTTAAGATCATCTCTACAACACACACACAAAAAAGGATTTGACACCAACAAGCAGCCCAGACATTTGAAAAACATGTTTGTAACACATACCTTTTTTATACCATGGATATATTCTTCCTACTTTCTAGACCTCTCTTCCCTTAGAGACAGCACAGATACCTGTTCCAGGTCAGTTTTCATTGGCCTCTCTCTATTAATCAGCATGTGTGTGGATACAATTCAGGGCTGCAGAACTTTTGTGGGAAATATGTGCTTAATATAAGTAAGGCTACTAAAAGCTGTTTTCAAGTAGAGGATAAAATTCAGATTTGACTTTTTAAAAATACAAATTCAGAGGTGTTTTGGGTGTTCACAGCAAGGTGTCTTTGTCTAATGTCAATCTATACTGAACATTACTTGAAACACAGTATAATGAATATTTCAGTGAGGTCTGCAGACAAATATCCTCAAACATGTTCCATGACCCAATATGCAAATCAGCTATGGGACATGAGGGCTGTTGGGGCTTACTCTACATAGATTTAGACTGTTTTAACAAAGGTTATTTATTAAACATTATCGACATTGGTTTTTTCACCACTTTCAAAATTCAGGAGGGTATTTTATTTTCTTTAGGGAAACAGCTAGGAAGTAGGTCGGGAACCATGACTGTGAAGAGGCTGCTCCAGGGAAGGGAAAGGTTATGTTCAGTTCTAACAAGTAAAATAAAAAGGTTGGGAGGCTGCTGTCATTTGTGAAAGAAGAACCATTTCTGAGTTATTGTTTTACATTGAACTATTTAGTATGTCTCAGTTGTTACTCTTTGACAATATTAAGATTAACGAAGGGAATTCCTGCCACTTCATGATTCAGGGAGTTAAATTACAGGCTATTGGAGGAATTATAGTTTATATTACATACACAAGTCCAGAAGCATATTTCATGGATAAAAATGTCATGTAACAGAATCGATATTACCAAAATTGTGTTTTACAAATTTGGTGACTGTGATATCACAAAATTCACATAATACATTAAGTAATTTTGGCAATTGCCACAGTAAAAAATGGATACAGAATACTGGACCATATTCTATCCTGCTTTTGTACTTTGTGAAATTCCTGCTAGAAATAGGAAATATATTAAATTAAAATAAATTTGAAAAAAAACATACTGCAAACCTAAATAGAATTTAAAGGCTTAGGCTTCTCAAGGCAGTAACTCATATAATGAGAAAAAGTAAGAATATGTATGCAAAGATGTCCATGTTTATGAGGTAAGAAGAGCTGAGTTTGGAGCAATTTTATTTTTAACTTTGTCCCTTAAATATAATTGACATAAGACATTAGCTAGCAGGCTCTATGAAAACCCATGAGCTTCCAGTTCCTGTGACAGAGGAAAAACACCACGAGATACCACAGCTATCCCATGTTTTCTCACACAGATGGTGCAAAAGAAAGAGGGATTAGTGAAGCCAGAGTTCTCCCTCCATCTTAAGGGCTATCTCTGCCCTTGCAGGTCCATGACCTGGGGCTGAGAACAAGAGTGCAGGGGTCAGCATGTTTCTTCTCCAAAAGCTGGAGAATTACATAGGAACAGTTAGGGCCAATGAAGCGTTATCATATCAATCAGTTCTATGGTTTAATGATTTTACATCAGTAGAAAATTGGCACGTCTCTCTCTTCCTCTGAAATGCGGCACTTCAATGCTGACCTCTGCTCAAAATGGAGTATGGCGAACTTGTAATTAGGAGAAGTTCAAGTGGCTAGCACAATAGCAAACTGAGAGTTGTGGATTTCACTTACACAGTATTCTCTTAGGCTGCTGTTGAAGCCTCCTGGCATTTCTGTCTTATTGTCTTCCTGCTCATCTCCTCATCTTTTGCCCTTAAAGTCCTGGAGCTCAAAGTCATGGTTTTATTCTGACCTTCAGTTTTCACTAAGAAAAAAAAAAAGTTAGTTCCTAGTCCTAAAAGCTGCAGAGATAAACCTGAAACTGTGCTTTTTTTGAAGCTTCAGGAATAAGAAAACTCATGATTCTAAAGTATCTGGTAATAGCAATACTACTCCAAACAAGAAGCTATCAGATGCCTGTATCAGCAAGCTTCTGAATTAGGCAGTAAGCCTGCACTCAAAATATAACTATTTCACAGTATTATTAAGTATGTTTCCTCCTGTTGGTATCTCATCTTTTCTGTGTAAACCACTTCTAAAAGCTTATTTTCTGTTCTTATTCAAACAAATACTAGCTTTTGTAACCAAGAAGAAAATGAGCAGCAGGTGAAGACTTATTTTTAATGACACTGAGAACAAATGATTATTTAACTAAAATCCTGAACAATTCTTTTCTGATTATCCCTATCATTCCTCATGAATATTAACAATGGTTTATGAAATCTAGAGCTCTGAAATGCTCATCTTTCTGAAAAACTGACTCACTGTCATCTTTATTTATTAATATATTTGTACATATGAGTTTGGGAAACATACGCACGTATTTATTACTAAATCATACTTGTTGCCCATTTAAGATATTTTATGTAATACATACAGATGCAAATTGATGTATGAATATACATTAAGTTTACATGGGCCATTCTGGCCAATCAGATGACACAGCATAATTTATAAAATTTTCTCTTAAAACTCTGCAGTTGAGCCTTGTAATGCTCATTTCAACTAAAGTGTCTCTTTCACAAAGGGATGCATATAATCCTTAAGCGCAGAATAGTGCACCAAGTTTTTAGGTGTTTACCACAGCCTGGGGGTAGAAAGACCTCAAGAAGGTCCATGCCCATTCTAATGAGCAAGTCATTCATGGTCAGAGAAAAAGCTCTTGTCTTGCCACACAGCTGACCTGGCTGAAGGAATGAGCCCAGCTATAATGGTGAGGGAAGTAATACTCTTCTATCATAGTTTGGATAGATACTGAATTTAAAGGAAAGACCTTGTTCTGTGTTTATTTTTGTTCAGGTAATTATTTCTACAGATGCCTCTTTGATTCACCAGTTCTGTACAAATTTTTTTATTTTTTTATTTTTTTTTATATGATGCAATAGCTTTAATACCAAGTAGCTTTCAAATACAAATAATTAAGTAGCATGGCTTCCAGTCCATTTCCTGGAAACTATTGCAGACAATATGGGATTCAACATTTTCACAAATAATGTTGCTATTCTTGTTCAGTTTCACAAGTAAATCAGACTGACAGGGTCGAGAATACCCATAATATAAGCCACTTTCTATAATAAGCAGGCTGTCTCAGAGGAAATCCGAAGTCTGGTGAATGCCAAGAGAGTATGTCAGTGTTTTTAACTCTGTTCAGCTAGATGGCCAGTCACTTCGATAATCAGAGTGTGGTGAGAAAAATGTGTCTTAAGTAATTTCCCTTCTAGACCAAAGCACAGCAGTTATGGATGCTTTTACTGCCTTGCAGCTTTGTAAGGATTTGAGTTTGTGGAGTATCCAAACATGAACAGTAATACTTGGTGGCTTGGAGCTGTGGCTGATGCTGTTGTCTTAGAAGGAGCCGGGAGATAGTGACAGTGAGAGGAGGCTAATGGGCAAGCCATGTTTATTTTACATGGAAGCTGGAACTAGGGCTTGCTTTGTTGTTGCTATTTTGTTTATTTGTTTGGGGTTTTGTGTGTCTGTGTAGTTTTTGTTTGTTTGTTTTGTTTGGGGATTTTTTTTCCTGTGCAGTTTAATAAATCTGAGGAAAAAAAGGATTTTCAGAAATTCTTCAGAGACAAATTTTTGACAGTTTATTTGCAGTTACTTTTTGTGTAATAGCACCTAACTTGAAAACAGATACTATATATTAATTTATAAAACTAATTAATTTTCAATATTTTGCATCTGCTCTCATGTAATTTAATAGCTTAATTTTGACATTAGGAGAAGCAGAGGGTTATTTTCAACTCATCTCCTCCACAACTTTCCTTCTCTTTCCTTTCTCCAATATATAAACTTTTTTTTTCCCCAGTCTATAAATTCTGTTATTTCTTGGTTGGTTTTTTTCCTCTATCAGTGTGTCCTGAATGAAAGCCAAAAATGAATCCTCCTGAGATTTATATAACCAGATGGTAATATATTTGGCATCTTTAATCCCTCTGATACCAATGCTGATCACATGCTACTTGTGGTAGTTAATAAATTTCAGATTGTTCTTTAGAAATCTTATGTGACTATCACTTTGTCCTTGTAATTTGTTATTGCTCATTTATTAATATATTCTGAAAGCTTTCCTACTAACACTTAAGCTAGAGGCATTTCTAGGTCTTTCCTCTGTAAATAAGAACTCTAATATGAAAACATCCTTTCTTCCACTGTTAGCTTTATGTAAAAAAATGTGTTTAGTTCTTCTGCTAGTTCCACTCCAAAGAAGCACCCTGCCTTTTTCCTTTCTCACTTGAGAGCATGTTAGCTCTTCATTCTTCAAGACTTTCTAAAAAAATTTCACATGCTCTGGTTCTTGAATAGAAACAAATTAATGCTTAACATAACACAATAGTATATAAAAGACAGTCTAGTGTACAGGCTGCTTTTTCTGAGAAGCTGTGTGTGTGAAAAATATCACATTTAATACTTAGGTGTTCATTTATTTCACAAAACACTATACTATTTCCCTGTGGGCAAAATGTAGTACTTAGTAGTAGTACCTTTGTCAGCATGATTAATTCTGCTTTAAGTGAGTCTCCTCTGAAAATAGTTGCAGTACATGAGGCCTCTTGTATAATGCTCACAGATCAATGAAAGATTGTTCTATTTCAAACACAGAACTCAGAGTAGGCTGGGCTACAAAAATCCCTTTTCATTATATCTAATAATATCCACGAGGAAGTCTGGGGTATAACAACTCATGAGCTGTGATCTCCTCTGCTCATTCAACATGTATTGACTTCTGAGTTCACAAAGCCTGGAACAGACTGGACCTGATGGAAAGACTAAAATTGGTTGTATATTTTAAAAATTTCTGATATGAGTGAAATTGTTGGAAAATGCCATGCAGGAGGAAAATAGTATAAACATGGAGAGAGGGGGGAACTAACGATAAACTTCACAAGGTTTGGTAAAAATGCTGTCATTTTTACCTTTTTTTTGCTGTCTGTATCAGCAAGGCATTGGGACACTTACAATACAAGTGGTTCTTAATATTTCTTCAGCTAGAATCTCCTTTTTATTCTAGTAAGGACAGAATAAAACTCATCTGAAAAATCCAAGAGGGGGATGGAAGTGCTGACACTTCAAATGCCCAGTTCAAAAAATCTTATGCTCATGCTACTTTCCATTCCCAAAGCTCCAGAATACATTAAGCATGTTCCCTTGAAGGACAGCTTGTGTCATTGCAAACCACATTCTTGATGTCTAGTTGCATTCTGCCCGTGTTTATGTAGGGTTTTCATCATTGATAACATACCTGAGCATTCATCACTTTCCTGTTATTTCTCATGGTTGCTTTATTCTGTTGTTATTGGTAAAAATGTTTTAAATGGTTTCATCTGTGCCCCTATTTGCTCTTGTATCAAAAGTGATTAGTTTTTGAAAATATCATTCAGGGAATGTGTTTTAATTTTTTTTTTTTCATTCAAGCTCAACACTTCTTGCAATTTTTTTATCCAGTAGAGAAGGGTTACCACTGAGTAGATTATTACATTCCATTGTTGGCCTGGAAACAGAAAACACAGTCTATGAATAAAGGAATAAATTAATTTAAAGTGCTGCAAGGTGCAATAAACTTTAATTCTATATTGAATTGTTGTCTTTTAACCCTCTGTATGATTTGCATTTAGAAGTTGTACCATTGCCCCAGTATGTCTATTAATACTGTAGCAGTATGAGGTTTTTTTCCCTCTTTCTTTCATCTCTCCAAATCTTTTACAAATCCTTTGGTTTTAGTCTTTTTGTCATTCTTTTTGTCACTTTTTTTGGTTTGTTTGGGGTTGTTTTTTGTTTTTGTTTTTTCCTTCTTGGGATAGGAATAGCAACAGGTCCTTTTCCTCTTCTAGTGACTGAGCTTTCCTTTTTCCAAAACTGCCATCCTGAAATGTATGAACCTCTGAAATTACCATGTCTGAAGCAAATAATGCAATCCCTTGGAGAAATTTGAGTTTCCCTTTCCTAGTGCAATAAAACTTCATTTTCTCCTGGCTAGAAAATGAAGCCTGTGAAACCTGATCTGTTTTTTTTTCCTGAGCCCTCTGCTAATTCACTAGCAAGTTATATGTTTAGGACAGAATAAATATTTCTCTGGAAAGCTGTACAGAGACTGGTGTTTATTCAAAGCTGCTCAGAATTTTAGAACATTAGGAAATACCCTTTCTGGTGCAGAGTTAGTAGGCAACAGTTTAGATAAGGCAACTTACATTTTACTATCCAACTGTACCAAATGTGTTAATATTTCAAATGGTTGTGCAAGACAAGATGTACATCTGGTTGTCTATCAGAGAACACTAAATAAATATTCATAATGTAAACATGAAGCATTGAAGAATGTCTTTGTTCCAAAATATATGCCTGTCTCATTTATATACTTAGTTCAGGTAATCAGCTACTTGCAGAGGACTTTTAGAAAACATAATCTAGACTTCTAGAAGGGTTAGCTTTCAACCAATTTAATTTCTGTTTTGATGAAAAAAGAGTCTCTTCAACCAGTACATCTGAGAAAAAAAAAAAAGATGCAGATCGAAACCTTAGAAACAGACTGCCTGGTAGTGAAAAGATTGTCACCAAAAGCGTTCAGCAAGAGTCAAGTGGAGAGTAGCCTTTCTCTGGTCTAAAGTAGATTTCCCTTTCCCTTTATTTTTTAATGTTAATCCTGGGGAATAAATGGTTGCTGCTCATGGCAAGAAATAAAGAGCTGTGAGCTCAGCTGGATGCAAAACGACAAAGAGCTGGTGGAGTCAATAAAGCGGTACTGATTTAGACCAATGGAGGTTATATAGCTAAACTAAATCACCTAAATGAAATCAGCCGCTTAGAAAATCTTGGAACTACAGGTCTGAATAATTTTCAGAGATGGTGATAGTGATAGGTTGTCATTCTGTCTAAAGCTGGTTTCTTTTCACTTGAGGATTGAAGACCTAGTTGATTAACTTTCTCTCAAAAGAAGCATCAGGTTAAAACATCGTGGCCAGCAGGAATAGATAGGCAGGTGATTGTCCCCCTGCACTTGGCACTGGTGAGGCCACACCTTGAATATTATCAGACACAGAAGTGATGGAGTGTGTTGAGGAAAGGGCAACAAGGCTTGTGAAGGGCCTAGAGCACAAGTCCTGTGAAAAGTGGCTGAGGGAGCTGAGGGTTGTTTAGTCTCGAGAAGAGGAGGCTGAGGGGAAACCTTATTGCTCTCTGCAACTACTTGAAAGGAGGTTGGAGTGAGGAGAGGGACAGACTCTTCTTCCTGGTGACATGTGACAGCACCAGAGCGTATGCATACAAGGTGTGTCATGGAAAGTTCAGGCTGGATATTAGGAAACATTTCTTTACTGAGAGGGTTATCAAAAATTGGAATGGTCTGCCCAGGGCATTAGTTGAGTCACCATCCCTCAAGGTATTTCTTTAAAAGGTATGTGGACCTGGTGCTTAGACACATGGCTTCATGGTGAGCTTACAGTGTTGGAAATTGGAAGCAGTTGGAATAGATGATCTTGAAGGTCTCTTCCAACCAAAGACATTCTGTGATACTGCCTGACATCTGCAGTGTGTTATGTCTTACATGGGCATTGCTGTCAGAGGCTGGAACATCACATTCCATTGACTGTGGCAGGCAGGATGGTACATCTTTTGTGAAATGTTTTATTGCATCTTTTTTAAAATTGTTTTTATGGAAATTTATAACATCTCACACCCTTCTCCATACTAATGGAATGTAACTCTAGGAGAGCATATAAATACAAACCCATTTATTCTTCTCAAAACATTTCACACTCCCCTCCCATCTTTATTTTTTCCTAAGCAAGACATAAGAGAATTTTACAAACACAGCACTAAAACAGCCTGTTACATTCTGATATATCCCAGTACATGTCATTTCCTCCTTGACTTTAAAGATAATTTTGGAGGTTAATGAACTTAAATGTAATACTTTTAAATAATCACTAGAGATAATAGAAAAAAAATCAAGCAGCTCCCCAGACTAGAAGGAAATGTTTGATCCTAGACTCATGGGCTCATTTAAATTCACTACTGTAAGTCCATCACTTTCAACTATTGATCTATGATAAGACATTTTTATTAATTTTTCCTTAGAAAAATTCACTAGCATTGAAGAAGATTCAGCATACGGGGGGGAAGAGCTCCTTAATTTGACTGATTAGACCAATTTACCTAGGCTTTCCTAAAAAATAAAAAGATACACTGTAAATCTTGGATTTTGTCTCTGAAATGTTTAGTCAATCCCTGGCAATTAATCTATACCTTGTTTTCTCAGACTGACATATATCTTGCAATGCTCTTTACAAGAACCACTGGTATGTGTGCATTTTGTTTTCTCATCCAGCTATGACAAATTCAATTAGCTAATGTGTCCCTTACTCCCTTGATGAAGCTATGCATACTGTGATCATGGATTTCTAGGAAGAGCACACTTTTAGTCCTCTGGCATGTAGGTGAGATGGGACAAGGTCTGGGTGGAGCTTGACCTAAGGAGTTTCCTGTCACTTTGTATCCTTCTGTGCATTGCAGTACATATGTATTATGTAACACATAAGATTGCAGTACATATGTATTACACAACATCTAACTAATTCATCCTCAGGCAGTAAGGGTTAAGGAGACAAACTGTTGCTTCTTGAGGAAAGACCTGTATTCTGTTTTGCTTTTTGAACTGGACATACAGGGGACACAGGGCAAGGCCAAGATTTAGCTTATTCTATCTCGTCTTTGCAGTCAGGGTTTGTAAAAAAACAGACTTTTTTAATCTTTCTGAATTACACTAGATTGCAAAGGGAGTCTTGCTTGAAGAATGTTGAAAAATCAGACAGGTTGATGTTGATTATGACTACTGAGACATTAGGAGACAGGGGTGCACCAGGTTTTCTCCCCTCATGTAGTTTCAAGACAAAATTGAAAGTAGTCTGAAGTAATAATTAATTCATTAATTAATACAATTTTTGAAATGTTGGCTCACAGGAGTTCAGACTTTTGAACTCTGGGATTCCCTCAGGTCCCAAAGCACCAAAACACATTTCTGAAGTTGTTGACATTTGCTTGAGATGAGTGTGTCATGCCATATATGCACTCTTTGATCTTTGCTTTTATTATCTATTATGATTGCTTTGAAAAGTAAAAAAAAAAGGGTTTTTTCAAAAAAAGGTTTTTTTTGAAAAAAAAAACGAGTGAAAGTGCTGAATGGGTGATATGGCAGTCCTCTGACTCTTCCTTGAACAACAGAACCAAATACTAGTTCTTGCATGTAGGCAAACAGCACAATATGTTTCAGTGGAGTTCCTACTTTTTGTCTCTGTTCCCACAGAGATACAGCAAGTTTCAAGACAATGTATACTAATGATGGAAGGGTTTTTGGCTTTTTTTTCACCACTATTTAGTTTTATTAGACAGAAGAGAAAGACATTATTTGTTTGGAATAGAGGATTTGATTGTTGTGTTCTGAATATTACTGCAGAACTTTGTATAGTAGCATTTTTCTGCAATTTTGCTCACTGATGAACATTTGCTGCAGTAACTAGAATGGAGTTTGAGCTGAAATGACAGAGATGGATTTCAATAAACCTTCATTCTACTCTTCTTGCTGTGAATTTTAGAAAAAAAAATCTGTATGTCACATCAGTCACTGCTCCTCATCCTCTCTTTGTGATACAAAACTTCCGACTTTTACTCATACCAGAGATGTTTACAGATCTTACAGGTTTCCCACTATTGCAATATAAGATAACCTCCACTGGTGACTAAAGCTGGGAAAAAATAAAGGATTGAGATGTTTGTTGCACTTGTATTTTAGTTGTTTAGTTTAAAATCTTTTCAGAATGTACCTAGTAGGCTGCTGAATGACTGTGCTGCACAAATTGCTTGCCCAGCTGCATAAATTGTGGAGAAAATAATACAAATTAAGAACATTGAATAATTTATCATAAAAAGTTAAATTTGTCAGATAAATTATTCAGTGATATTATCTGACAGCTGTAACTGTGGGGCTTAATTAATGAATGTATGCAAAGCACTTTAATCTTCAGTTTATGAAAGGGATTAGTTGACTAAATTGCATTAAGGAACAAGGGCCTGAATCTAAGGAGTTGTCCTGGTTTCAGCTGAGATAGAGTTAATGTTCTTCCTAGTAGCTGGTGAAGTGCTGTGTTTTGGAATTAGTGTGAGAATAATACTGATAACACACTGATGTTTTAGTTGTTGTTAAGTAGTGCTTATCCTAAATTCAGGATTTTTTTCAGTTTCCCATGTTTTGCAAGTGTTCAGAGCAGAAGAAGCTGGAGGTGGCATGGCCAGAACAGCTGACCTGAGTTAGCCAAAGGGATATTCCATACCATAAAATATAACGCTCAGTATATAACCCAGAAGGAGTTGCCTGGAAAGGGCCAGTTGCTGCTGTGGTATTGCTCAGTGGGTAGTGAACAACTGAATTGTGCATCAATTGTTTTTCCCTGGGTATTATTTTTCTCTCTTTTTCTTTCTTTCTTTCTTTCTTTCTTTCTTTCTTTCTTTCTTTCTTTCTTTCTTTCTTTCTTTCTTTCTTT